>VWPU01016075.1:0-202500 GCA_013398955.1 Callaeas wilsoni
TGCCGGCCGCCCCCTCGGGGCGCCCCGCGCCGCGCTGCCCCGGGGCGCCCCCGCTGGCGTGGGAGGGGAAGAGCAGGGGCGCCGAGGTGCCCGTGGGGGAGCGGTGCCCCCGGGCGCTGTTTGGGCTGCGCAGGGAACAGTGTCGTGCCTTCGCCCAAGACAAAAATGCCTAAACCAAAGAATTAATAAATAATGGCGTTGGAGCTGCGGGGTTCCGGAGGCGGCCTCCGTGCCTGGTACGTGGGGGCCTTCCCTTAAAATTGGCTTTGAAGTTGAGGAGGGCTTCGGAACTGGGAAAGTTTGGGAAGCGTGATAGATTTTGAAGAGAGGGGAGCGGCCGCGGCGGCCTCGGCTGTGGAGCGGGCTAGACTCTGCCGTGCCATCGGGAGTGCCAGGGTAGCCATAGGAGGGAAGGCGAGCGCCGGCGCCTCTGCTCCGCGTTGTGCCGCGCCGAGCGCGGGGTGCGCAGGCGGCAGCGCTCTTGGTCTCCCGTAACCTGCCGGAAAGCCTTGTGCCGCCCGGCGGAGCCTGCACGGCCAAGGTAAAGGCAGTCCGTGAGCCTGTTTTGTTCTTTTCCCGTAGTTCGGCTCGTGTCAGGTTCGCCAGGCGGCGGGCCCGTGTCGCCGCGCAGCCCCGGCCGAGAACACTGACGAGCGCTGGTAAGGTCCCGGGATGGAGCTACAGGAGAGGGGTAAAGAGTAAGCTGTGGGCTGGCAGGAAAACGCTCATCTAAAATTTGCGAGAATAGTCCAGACAGAAAGTGGGCTGCTGCTGTATTCTTTAGGGAAAAATAATCTCAAAAGTAACCACCGCGAATTTATGATATTGACCTCTATTAGTAAAGAGTGCAGAGCTACGGATGGAGGAACGGGCAGTACCCTCTACCTAGGAATCGCTTATACTTTTAGGAAGTCTTGCCTCTGAACATACCTACCGAGAGAAACACAGAAGTTCCTCTTCCAAAGAGGATTTTCCCTGGTCTTTTCTGTGCGTTAAAGCCCCTATCCAAACGCAGCTCTAGAGACTGAGAATCTTTCCATTGAGAGCAGTAGGAATCGCTCCATTGACTCCACAGGCTTGGATCAGGCCCTTGGAAATTTTTTTACAAAGGTGGGACTCAGAAGTTGTGCATGACGTCTATATTCCCCCATTAATTTGGGTGGAGGGGGGGGAAGGAAGTCAGAGACAAAGTTTTAAGAGATTTTGACAGTTTTAAATTCTTTCTTCTGTGTGCTAAGTAATTTAAAGCCATTAAGGAAAAACATTACTGCTAGTAATATTACTCAAAAGAAAATATGATTAATTATTAAATTGGTGTCTGTAATGCTGCACTAAACCCTTTTATGTGAGATATGGTTTTAAACATTCAAATCAGTATTTTTTAAAAGTTTTTTCTTGACTATAATAGTTTGTTCATGTAAATATAGACACTCAAAATATCCCTGTTTTGTAGTAATCTGCAGTTTTAATGTAGTTGTTACAGAACGGTTTTCTTATATAGAGTTTTTGCATACTTAAATCATTCACGTAATTACTCAGTCTAGTAGATCAGTAAAAGGTTAAGGGAAAGGAAACAGTATTTCAAATATAGCATTTCCAAAACGCACCTAGTTAGACATCTTAATTTATTTTGATAATACGTAACACCTGAAATACACTGCTTCATGTGAGGCCTTGTTGCTGTAGGTTTTAAGGTTTAACAGTAACCTTATGAGGAAGCTTAAGCAGAATCAATTGTATAAATATTTGTGTATTTCTTTGTTTTTAGTTTAACCTCAGTGATTTTTACATTGTGTCACGGGATCTTTGCTACAGTGAAGTGTTTATATCATCTGAGAGAGAAAACAACCTAAATGTTTTGTAGCTTTCTCTTTAGTGAAGATTTGTGTAAAATGACCAAATAATCTATAAGGAACAACCAAATTAGAGTGGGTTTGAATGTGAGGAAGAGTAAAAGAAATATACCAAGTTCAGGAGATTTCAATCAGTAACTACATGGTACTCTTTTAAAGCTGCACTAGGGTTTGTGCAGTAGTCAGGTGAATAGTTTCACAGATTTTTGAAGTGGCTTGTTTATTTGACGGGACGGTGTTTGGCTTTTTTATTTTTTTTTTATGGTTGGATTTTTTTTCTGTAATCATCTGTTGCTTATACGTTTTTTAAATGCTTTCCATAATATAATGTGATGGGACTATAATTTTAAGAATAAAGGTGTATTTGCTTAGAAACATGCCTGTCAGACTCCATTATTTTTTTGGAAAAGTTCTTGTTGGACTTAAATGAATTTTAAAAAAATTTACTGTAGAATAAGATTGGTTTTTTAGGACTAATTTATGTGAGCTGGAATAAGCTTTTTGTATTCTGAGGAATATACCTGATTCAGCATTGCATGCACAGGAGTTATTCGGGGCTAGTGGGCTGAAAACAATAGAAAACTTCTGAGATGTGATCCATGTTGTGGCAGTGTTTTGCTATGTGTCATTGAAAATGTCACTTAACCTCTTTGTTTTTCATCATTGAAATGTAAGGGCTGGTATTTATCTTTCTGATAGAGTAGTTAATTAATATTTCTTGAACATGGAGTACTTTTTTGTTCCATTTCTATTTTGGGGAAATTTAATTTCAGTGGCTGAAAATGAATGGTTCCTGGGAGTCACGTTTTTTTCTTTGTCTGTCGGATTGTGAAGAGGTCACTTGCTCATATGAAATGAAAATTATTTAGGACATAGGTCGCTGAAAAGTACCCATGGAATGATTTTGACTGGAGAAATATGCAAATCACAATCAAACTGAAAAATGCTATCAACTTTGTTGTAAAATAATAATTTTCTGTACACTGGAACTGATTACTCTTTTAAAATTTTGTGATAGCTAATAGGTCTAGAAGTAATGCAAATTGTCTATTTTTTTTTCACAGCCACTGTAGCATACCTCTCAACTAATCTTTTTTAGAAGAAATACTTGTCATTTAGATTCCTGGTCCCTCCCCTGTTTTGACTTGATACCTTTCTAGATTGTATGTGTGAAATAGTGGCACTGGAAAAACCTCATACAAGCGATGAAATTATAGAAAAGCTTAGCTGCAATAAACTAACCTCTTAATCTAAAAATCGCAATAAAATAGTTAATTGTTAGTTGTTTGAAGGCTTTCTTCCACATTTGTTCCTTTACAGAATAAGCATACTTACTGTCATAATTTCCAAGAGTTCCTTTAGACTTAAATTTCAAAACTTCTAGACCAGCATAAAAACAAGGAACAGTCTCACAAGTATTATTTAGCACTGATCATCTCTTTTTCTCCTTTCTGAGGCTTTCAGTAGCTTAATGAAACTTACTACTTTTAAAAATCTTCCAAAATGTTCACTGCAAATTATAAGAGGCATCTACCCTTTGTTGCAAGATTTGCATCTCTTTTGGCTTTTCTGTGTTTTTTTTTTTTTTTTAATCCCATTTCTGATAGGTTTATGTTTAAAGCCAACACCGTGTTTTATGTCAGAAAGGTGGTTTTGAAAGTGCCTGCAATAGCTTGCTTATGCTGTCATCACTGAAGTAGCTGAAAATAATCTCTTTAATGAACAGTCGCTATGATTGCTTCACCAAAGTGTAGTTTGGGATCGTGTTAGAAAGTAACGTTTGAACTCTGAGTAATGAATTTGTGTGGATTTAGGTTTAATATTACAATTTCAGTTCCTGTTCTAAGAAAAATAAAGTTGAAATATGAAGTGTAATGTTTTAAGCCCTTTACTATCTTAAGTCTTTTTAGTAAGTTGTAGAGATTGCTGAGGACAGGGAATAAGAGCATTGTAGGTTTAACTTTTTGCTCATTTACTTAGCTCTTTTTCCTGCTAATAGTAATCACACATCTGTAGTTGGAAATGGGTTTGCTGCAGTTTTTCTTATTTAACTATATACATTAGTCAGGCTGGCTGCTGAGGACACAGCCGATTCCCTTGGAGATGGTGGACTGTACCCTCTCTACATGCCCTGAGTGTGGCTGTCTCTTCTGCTGGGTGGCAGAGGGCTTTGCTGTAGGTAACAGATGACTTTCTAATTGGTTAGGCTGAGGAGCAGCAAACAGGTTTAAAGGACAGGCAGCACCTTCATTCAACGTGCAGAAGGGAGATTTTCTGCCCTGCCCACTCCCCCCAGCCCCCCTTGCAGTGCTATGTGATGTCCATTCTGGGCTGAAAGGAGAAACTACAGATCTCCGTCACAGAACCTTCTTTGAGGTTTACAAGCTGCTTGTGGCTTACCGGTAGAACTTGCTTATTTACCAAGGAGCTTCAGCTTCCTATGGGCAGCAGGTACTGAAGGAAGGTGGTGGAGTATCTCTGTTTTAAGCTGTTTCCAGCCCATTGCTGGTTGTAGGGTCCACAGGGACACACGCTGCGAGTCTTTTGCTCAGTAAGCTGGTCCTTTGGACCTCTGTGGTGAATCAGACAAGGCTGCAAATTGCATCATATTAAGTATTTCTGTAAATTGCTGATCTCGGTCTTGTTTCAGTTTGCCTCCGGGACATTATGAGGATGACTGGGACTGCAGTGGGCCTGTGCCAACCTTGTCTCAGTGGGAGATACTCTTTACTGTTGGGCCCAAAACTGAAAATTAATTTGAAGTGTGATGTTTTGAGGCTGGGGGGTACATCATTATATATTACTAGAAAATTGTTGTGGTTTTCTAGGCACATTATTTTGTAAATAAGTATTTACATTGCTTACATTGTTACGAAAAAAAATTCTATATCTTTTAAGATTAATGTTTAGTTGATGATCATATTAGAGTAATTTATTTTTGCTCTAACAACATGATGTGTATTTTGGAACTTTGGTCAGAATTTGTCTTTAAGTAAATTCAAGTGCTGATTTATTCCATTATTCAGCTTTTGTATTTCAGCCTAAACCAACATGATACATTATGTATTTGATGTAATTTGCAATCATGTATTTGACATAATTGGACTAGTTACATTTTGACATATATTTATATTAAAACAGTGTAATCTTGATGGATATTGCCACTACAATTTTTGCAATCTTGTCCTTTCAGAGAAGGAAGGACAATGGCTGTGATATTAAATTGCTCGTTGAACAGGACCAAATTGTATAATTCAGTCTGAAAACTATCAAACTTGTTTTTGGGGAAACAATCTGAGAGTTGCCAAGCTATAGCAAGCATAATAGTTTAAGAATCTATCAGGCATTGATTTTGAATTTTCTCAGGAATGGTAAAGAAAATGTAAAAGAGGTAAACACCATTTAAACTTTGCCATGCTGTCAGTGCTAAGTCTTATAAAAATTGCTCACCATTAAATTGTTGATTTCTCCTTTTATAAGTCTTACTGTTGATGTTGAGAGGGCATATTGTTCTTCTTCTTCTAGGTGGGAATTGTAACCCACCCAGTAAAACAAATGGTGGGTAATACCTGTGTAATAAAACCTGTAGTTGATGTTTCACAGCTTGGAAATTAGATCAGAAATTCACAAGTTTTGCCATGTAAAAATATTGCAGAGGAAGTTTTAAGGGTTAGTGGTGGGAAGCCACTAGGGGCTTTGGAAAGGAGAGGGACAACATACAAACAATGGAGAGTTGGAAAGTGAGGGCAGAAAGGCCAGAGAAAACATGTAGCTGGGCAGGAGCCAGCAATGGCACAGGCAGCGCTGCCAGGAGGTGGGCAGCTGCTCAGAAAAGAGGGACTCAGGTTCTCAGGAGAGCAATGTGATTTTCGTCTGGTGCCAATATAGAAAATACATTTCTTCACCTTCACTTCTTCTATGGGAAGAAAATGAACTTTTTTTGCATGCTGACTTTATGCACATGGCAGGCACACGAGTTACACCAGGTTACACTGGCCGTAATTGAGGCCGCTATTTTTTAAATACTAGATTTTGTTAATTCCAGTGTATGTCTTTGGAAACTTACTTACTAATTGTTGCATTGAAATTTGATATTTAGTTACTGAAAAAAGTATCATTTTTTTTTGAAGTGACAGAGGGGAGACAGGTCTTTTGAAGATAAAGGGGAAGAAAAGTATTTAGAAAACAGAGGCTAGTATTTTTTAGAGTCTAAAACACAGAAATGGAAATATCTCTGATTCAGGACACTTCTCTGTGAGAAAACACAAACAGGATTGTGGTTTCATTGCAGGAGTTACAGCATTCTCATGACCTATAAATGAAAACACAAAAACCTAATGCAGTCAGGTGTGCACAGACAGCAGAGATACACATATCTGCTGTTGTGCTTTTCAGTTCTGTCAGTGTTTTCATCTTGTTGAATAACATATTTAATTCAATAAGGAATAAATGATATCATGTATACAGTATGGTGAATGTAAGAGAAAGGGTGCTGAGAACTCCATGATATGTGGCAACAGTCATTCTTCATTGAAAGTCAGTTAGTGGAATATATGGGTGCTAAAACTGTAAAAATATTAGGATGGAACTTTGCTAAAGATCATGAAATGCTTTTGTGCAGAAATTTATTCAGACCCATTTGTTACCGGTCTTGAATGCATTTAAATTACTTTTAATGTTGTGAAGATGCCTGTAAATTGTTCTCAGTACACAATAACTGTCAGTGTACATTGAAGATTACATATGGTCAGTAATTCAACAAATAACTATATTGAATATACAGAAGTTTCATATGATGTCAAATTCTTGCATGTTCTTTTGCTTTAGAAGAAGAATTAAGTCTACTGTGACTGAAACTTTAACTTGGTATTTAATTCTATTTTAAGTGAATGACATCTTGAGAAAGAGTTAATGATGTTTGGCATTGGATGTTCCGGATCTGTTCTTGAGCCTCTATTTATTATTGACGAGGAAAGTGTGTGAAGCATACCTAAGCAACCAGAAATGTACATCTTATGAACTGAGATATGAAAACCCTTTAAAAATACTGGTTAAGGGTTTTTATGTTGGGTTGGTTTATTTCTTTTGTATATTTTTATGTTTATTTGATTTGGTTTGATTTGGTTGGTTTTTTTTTTAATTTTCTTTTTCTTTATTTTTTTAAAACTGTTTTTTGAGTCTGGGAATCAGACCGCATGTTCAAATCACAGAGAAACCAGGAGAATGGTAAAACTGTCCAACTGCAGGACAGTGCTAGGTGAAGAAGTTGATGATCAATCCAGTGTTTCTCCTGTGAAGCTGTGCAGCTTTGGAAGTGGTGTGTCCATGCCTGTGCACGTGTGTCTGTGCAGCATCACAGGGCTTCTGTCTCCATCCGTAGTTTTCTGGGAAGGAGACCAAGGCCTTCAGAAAGAAAATGCATGTATCCCAGTGGATTTATTGGATCTCAGGTTATGGGACAGAAAATATTCTAAAGAAGAGTGCAGTCAATCCTTTGCTAAAACAGGGAATGTGTTTGGGGAATGTGATTCTCCAGGCAGGAACTGACCATGCTGGAGAGTGTTTTACAATGTAAAACCAGGTATTTAATGGGTTGTGATGGGAAAGCATGGCCTTCCAAATTCTTCCTTGAAAAAATGAGGGAAGGATGCTTCCAAACCAGGTTAGCATTTGTTTCCAGACTGAGTAAGGCTTGCAGCATTGGTGTCGTGCCGTGCTCCAGCTTCAGGTTGTCCTCTGGGGTGGTCATGGGGTCTAGGTGTGCTTGGTCTAGCAGAGGGGCCTGGGGTGCTGAGTGATGCAGTGGTTCTGTCTGCTGGCAACAGATTGCCACTCTGCAGTCAGGACTCTGCTCTGATTGAGCCTCCCAGCTCCTGGAGCATGCAGGTGCTCTTCTTGTGGCTTGACCTGTCTCAGGCTTCGGGAGATGTTCTTGAGGTAATGGCCACACACTTGTGTTGAAAAATCCAAGACCTTCATCCCTGATCTCAAGTTTTCTGAAGCTGATATAAAGACTTGCTTTTATGGCTGAGGGTCTGAGGCTGGTTGATGCTTTTTTTGTGTTTGTATGTGCCTGTGCAGAACATGTTTCTGAGACTGAGAAGTTACCAACTACTTAGCTGTTCTTCAAAGCTACCTAGACTAAGACAGGTGATGTATTGCTTGTGCATATTTAAGCTATATCAGTATGGTTTCAGTTTTTCTTTCAATAAAAGTTCTTATTCCAACTGTTTCATAGGCTCTGAAGCAAGTCACCACTAACATGAAAAATCCGTATTTAAAGTAACTGTTTCATAACATTTAAATACTTTGAAGGGTTCTGTTTCATTTATTTTGTGAATGAATCTTAAAAAGTACAGCATTCAGGTACATCACTGGTGAGGATCCAAAGACGTATGAAAGAGACCTTCCTGAAAACATGAACACAGATACTTGTTTTAAAGTGTCCAGCCTGGTGAGCCAGGCATGGCAACCAGGCATGACATGCTGTAGCTGTAGGGTGCCGTGTGCCTCATGATTGGTGCTGATATGCATATGCAGCAAATATGGCATTTCCCAAGAGCTTCAGGCAAAGTCTGAACACCAGTAATTCGCTATATGTTTGTCTAGAAAGCGTACGGCTATAAGTTGGACCTTGCTCTCACTTCTTAAGACTCCTCCTCCCCCTTATTTGATTGCCACATAACAGGAAGCCTGTCACATACTGTGAAGCCTGAGAAAGGTGGCAGATAGAAAAAGCCATATACTTGACTGGTCCTCCTGAGCTGCAGGCTGAGCACTCCCATTTTAAATCTTTTTGCGACTCAGTGGAAGAATACATTTCTATTATTCGATTACGTGTAAAAATGGAACCTACTGTCCTGGACTTAACTAAAGTGCTATTTTTAACATGTTTCAGTACCTGTCATCAGTAACTAAAATTAAACTCTAAACTGAAACTATTACCCTTATTATACATAGGTTCCTGTGCATTTTATGACTTAGTAATATTCAAACCTCTAAATATAGTTATGTATCATTTAAATATAATTTTATAAACATTCTTCTGTATCCAATGACTGACATTTGGGTCGTTATTGCTAACCCTAAATTACTATCAGAATGGGGAAGACCCTTTTTCCCAAGTCATTGTTAGGCTTACAGTTTTAGTCCAAATTCACTTACCAACAAAATTTCCTTTAGCCGAATTTCTCTTTTTCTAAGATGCAGATGAGCTGGAGTAAAACGTAACCAGAGACTATTAAAAATATCTTTCTCATTGTCACCTGCAATATTACCATAATTGGAACTAAGGAGCCTGCAATTGCACAATATTTATGTTGCAATCCAAACTGACACTGCCTGGAATGCCTCGGTAGCAAAACAAGACACAGACCCAAGCCTCACAGTGCTGCTTGGGAGGGAGTGAGCCGCTCCTCTTGGAAACCTCCTCCAGCAAGGACATCCTGGGGGTCCCCCTGCTTTGCTCTGGGCGGGGGGAGCTGAGGTGGTAAGTGCTGGCAGCTTGGCTGTGGAGACCAGTGGCTGGTGGCAGGTGTGGGTGACCCTCTGGGTCAGGCTGCAAGGATGGCTGCTTTGATAACCTGGGGAGCTGTACTAAGACATAGTTCCTTCTGTGAGGCCTGCTGATTGGGACGATTTTTTAATTCCTTTTCACTCCTGACACTTTGGAGGCCTCTTTCTTAGGAGGTGTTGTTTGGAGGAAACACTTCTAATGCATTTACTTTTCTTTGGTGCTTGGAAATAGTGAGTCATCGTCCAGTGTCACCTTTTCTGCGCAGATCACTGTAGGCACAGTGAAACCAATGTTAATCTCTGCTGCACCTCTGGTAGGCTCCTGAACAGCTGAGGAGCTTGATCTATTACTCCTGGCCTTCCTGGCAAGCACAGTACGGTATATTGCCTGTGACTGACACACTTAGATCTATGGCCACAAGATATCTGGTCAACTCTTCAAGCCTTTACCTTTAGCATTAGCTTTAACCCCTCAGGGCTCAGCTGCTTGCAACATTTAAAGCATGGCAAGAGGTTTTATAGCCGAGATTTGACTCAGCAAGACTTGTGCTACCTCTCACTGAAGATATAAAATACAATTTGTAGCTTATAATTGCTGCCTAATATGATCTTGGACCCTTACTTAAAATCCATTTAACTGATACTGTGCTTTCTTTATAAGGTTATTATTGGGAGCTAACCTTTTCTTGTGTTGTGGTTAAATGTACAATATAATAAGGGTGTTTTTTAATGTGTTTAAGAGTTAGAAGATGTGTTAGAGGTAACCTTTATGCAGAGAGTTTTATATAGTTGTAGTAAGGACAGCAATTTTAAAATCCTGAACATTAGTACCATCTGAATATAATTTGTTCTCATTCTGTTTTGTGTGCCTGCTGGTGGAAGATGATACAGTATATTCAAAAATCTATGTTGCTCTCCAGTATCTTTCTTATAGGTAATTATTAAACTAGTGTAAATTAATGTCTCCAGAATTTCTTTTAAATTTAAATGCATACAAAAAATACAAAAAAATTATTCGATATAACAGATAAATCCCAATTCTTTCTTTCTTTAGATTTCAAGGAGAGCAAACTAAACCCAAGATTTTAGGCAGAAAACTGAAACCCTCCCAGAAATCTTTACTTCCTTGCTTAACTCCTGGTATACAAGCATGGGCCATGTCTGTTGGATGTCTTCAGGGAACACTAGCTTATAACAAATTTAAAGGTTTATTTTCCTCAATGACAAATGTTGATACCTTTGCTCTGTGAATATTAGTTTGTCTTCCTTTGGTTGCCTAATAGAAATGCAGTTTTGCTTAGAGTCGTAAGTTAAAATGAAGCATTTAAAAATTTTTTTTCTTTTACCCGATACCTAAGTGTATATGTAGAATTTGGTATACATGGGAAGAATTTCAGAACTTTGCCTCCCTGTATGCTTCTTGAAACTGCTCTGAATGGCGATGAAGGCAATGCAGTTTCATACCAGAAAAAAAGATCAGGAAAAAAAAACCTAGAAAGATGAGTGTTATAAGCTTGGACAGCTTTTGTTTGAATTTGTATTTTTTCCCCCCGTCAATGTAGGAAGCTGTTTTCCCGCTCTTCAGAGCCTTTTTTTTTTTTTTTTTTNTTTTTTTCCTTCATTTTCCCTTTCCCCCCACTTGTTCGTTTCTCCTCTCTTTTTCCTCAAGGGGGCATTGTGGGTTGAAGAGGGAGAATGGGTTTTGCCTATAATGTCAGGCCTATAGCTGAAAACCACTTGTTTTTCTTAAGTTGTTTTAACTGCTGTCAGGGGTGAACACATCTGTATGGATGTGAGCAAGAATGGCTGCAAGAGAAACAAACATTATTTTTAATCTTAAGTAGGTGGGGAAGGGAGCAGCAGTCATGGCTCATGGGATTAAAATTAACTGCTTTTAACATTGTGAAGAATGATGATGATGTAGACAAAGTGCCTTCCTAAAATTTATAAGTATAATTCTTGGCTCAAATGTCTACTTGCAGAACTTTATGATAGAGTTACTTAATCTCAGTACAGTAAAGATAAGTTCGTTAATGGTTATGAGGTGTTGATATAATTAAATAGAGAATTCCAGTAAATTGCTTTCTGGAGCTCAATGACTGTAAACTCTGGTCTTCTAATTTAATCCATCCACTGCTTTCCATTCACTTGCTGAAAGGCTTTCTAGACAGAAATTAGCCCTACTCCAAGCACAGTAACTGCAAGAAGTTGGCTTCTCTTAAAGGAGAGCCTTTGATGAGGACTAGAAGTGTTTCCTCAAGAAAAGTTAAGATTGGATGTAAAAAGGAGAGCAGAAACAGGTTTTTACATTGCTGATTGTGTTCAGAGATTACTATGTTTCTCACTAACTGCCTGAATTCTGTGCTGGTTCGTGGTGGCTCTGACACACAGAAGAAAAATTAAAATGCTTACAACCCAGCGAAAGACATACTGACCAAATGAGAAAAACTAGCTAAGTCAATTTCTTTCACTGGTGTTGAAGTATTTCTCACATCTGGCTTTTTGGTTGTTCTAAACAAATATCATTCTCACAGCAGACGGTCCATTTTCCTTGTGAATAATTTAAATGTAGGCAGAAATTATTTTATGGAGAAATTAGATACCTCTGAAATTAGCCTTTCCACACAAAGGGTAGTTTAACTGCATGAGGTAAAAGTTCACTTTATGCTTTTAACCTGAGCTCTTAAGAATTGAGATGTATGAGAAAATATATTCTTTAGGAAAGTGTCAGTGTTTTGCCTTGATAGGTTTTTTGTGTGCAAGGTATTCTTCATAATTTTTCTGTTAATTTGCTTAATACTATGTTGAGGTGTAACTATAGCGTAACCCTTTGAGCTCTAAAAGGGACTTAGAATCATAAAGTCATTTAGTTGGAAAAGACCTACAAGATCGTCGAATCAAACTTTGACTCATGACTGCCTTGTCAGCTAGATCAGAGCACTACGTGCCATGTCCAGTTGTTTCCTGAGCACCTCCAGGGATGGTCACTCCACCACCTTCCTGGACAATCCTTCCAATGCTTAAAAACCCTTTCCACGAAAAAATTCTTTCTGATGTTCAACCTGAACCTCCCCTGGTGCAGCTTGAGGTCATTTGAAGGAAAAAATGTGATGGAGATCCACCTAAAAATAGAAAAGAATGGAAAAAATGATTGTGTTGATTTGGGGAAAAAAATTCTTGTTGAATTAACCCCTAAATCTTCTGTTTTGCTTCAGTTATAGAAATAATGGGGATAGTTTCCTTAAAAGCCTGCAGAAAGAGATCTGTCCTTTTGATATTTCCTACACTGTTTCTATAGGCTTAATATGGATGTGATATTTGGAAAGTGAAGCCCTATTATTGCTGAAGCACATCAACTGTATTTCATTGTTCCAGAACCTTCTGTGCATTTTGAGTAAACAGGCTGTGGTTTGTACTGCTCAGTTTGTCATAGAAAATTTGAGGGGAAAGTGAATTAGCTACTGCTCAAGTGTTCATAATTAATTCTGGAATTTTCTAAGGCATTAAAACAAGTTCTTTAAGTTACATTTACTTCACATATGTGTGCATCTAGTAATAAGAACTGTGTAAAACAGCTATTAATTGTACCCAAACTGCTTCCAGTTCAACCATGTCTTTCCCACAAAACATGTTTTGCATAAATGAAAATTGTGCTTCCTGATTTTACTTGGCAGATCTGAAGTACTTGTGGTAAAAACTGGTCTACCAAACTACACAAAGCTAAACTCTGTAAAAGAAACCCCAACTGTTAGCTATTCTGCAAATCATTGTGATATCCATTGTACTTGTGACTTGATCAGTTTGATTATTGGAAAATAACATCAAAGGCATTGCTTCCTCTGTAGCTGTAAACTCCACAGACAGCCTGCATTTTTGTTCTTGGGAAGAAGTTAAAAAATTCTAGCAACATGAAAATATATATAGTGAGTAGCTGCATAAGCTGTGTTTTTTCTGTCTTTGGGTGGCAATTTTAACAGTTTGAAGTCTCTTCAAATTCAGTATACTTGAAATAAAAAAGCTATTTCTGTGACCGTTTGCAAAGTTTTAATTTGTTTTAAACTATGTTGTTGATCTAGAGCTTTTGCTCATTTAAGGTTGATTAATTGCTTTTGCCACTTTTGTTTGCAGTTCAGTATAATCTCATGCAGACTATTGTATTTTTTTTTTTAATTTTAATCTTCTGTTGATAGTTGTATGTTTGGATGGGATGTTAAATTTGACCACTAATAACTTAAGGATTTAAATAAACAAATAAATAAGATTGAAAACAATAACAAAAGACTGCAAACTGGAACAAGTGCTTGGCATTGCAAATTTATTTCATGAAACATAATTTCTGCACCGACTGTAGACCCTATTGTGGAAGCTCTTCTTTCCATATGTTTGTTTTTTTTTTTTTTGTTTAGAAAAAGAAAAAAGTTATTGTGTTTTCATTCAAATACCTTTATTTAAGGAAGATTTAATAGAAACAGGAATAATAAGCCTATGTCTTATGTTGAATGTTTTTTAAATGTGTATGCCTTTTGTGATAATTACTATTCATTAAGGCTCAGTAGTCTTTCTTTAAAGGATAACTCTGTTATCTCACCTGTAAAATGGATGGGTGAACACTGACTGAAGTCACTTCATGCAAAATGTAAAACAATTCTGATATTGAGTTGGAGTTGAGTTCTGTGGCCCATCTGCATTGCTGCAGTGCCTTTCATAAAACACAGACCCCACTGAGTTCTTGGGTAAGTCACACTGATACAGTGTGACCCACACTACAAAGGATTAGTCTCTTACTGATAACTGACACGGCTAACTCGGCCCAAGGAGGAGCCTCTGATTTCTGCCTGCAGGGCGGAACCCAGGTCATGGCTGGTGATGCAAAGGAAGATGCTGTGACAGTTCATCTTTGGAAGTGCCTGACTATGTGCTGCTCTTACAAACTCAGAATCCTGGTACCCTACATCTCACTGCTGTCTCACAAATATTTGTGGCTGACAAAAAAGCTGAATTGTCATTGTGTGATGAATAACACATAGTCTACCTCCTGGTCTTTGCAGTATACTAATTTTCACATATTTACGTACATATTGGGCAGACAGAAGAATTCAGAAATCTTAAGACAGGCCAGACGGAAAATATGTTCAAATTAAAAAAAACCCTGACAACGAGAGAGAGAGACAGGAAGAAAGAAATATAATTCTTCTGATAATAAAAGTATGAGGAAGAAGAGACAGAAGAGAGGAGAACTTCTGTTTTCCATTTTTTAAGGAGACTTCATTTTATGGTTTTTGAACTTCTGGGATTATGATGCTTTTCCTTTGTTATAGAGCTGTCAGAATACACAAAGGTTATATCTGTGCAGACAGCTTAACTTGCTTCTAGCTCTCCAAAGTACTTTAACTCATTTCAAATTCAGCTGTTAAAAGTGTACAGGTCTTGGAAAAATTAGAGCATTATCGCTGTAGCCGTACCCTCCTGGACAGCCAGGACAGAGCTTTTGGATGAGAGCTGTGGCAAGGCATGTGATGCCCTGCACAGTGGCAGTGGCTTGTCAGGGCTGAGATGCTAAGCAAGTGTGCCCGTGTAATCGGGCTGTGAGATACTTCTGGAAACCAGAATATAGGTCAAGGAAACCTTCCTGTGCTGTAATCCTTTCTAATCTTTGCTTTTGGAAGTTTTCAAGAGCCCTTCTAATGCTAAGGGGTGTAGCTCAAATTTTTCTGCTTGCTTTTTCTTGCTTGTACTTCTTCAAGTTTTCTTTTCTCTTGCGTTTATTTAAAGAGGATCCTAATAGTGGAGGGGAAGGTTTTAGAAATGCAGTATATCATCAACAAAGGAAGGTCCTAACAATTCTGTCTAACTAGAGGAATACTGCAAAGTGAAGAAACTGCATAACATACAGTGGAAGTACAAGAAATCATCCCATTTTTACCAAAATCATTGTACAATGGAAAGTGCCTCTTGTCAGCTGAAATGTCAGATGTATCAGGAAGAAGTTAAAGTGGAACCTGATTTCTGTAAGGCTAAAGATTCAAGTAATTTGCTTAGAGATGCAGTAGAAAATCAATCTTATGCTTGAAAGAGGAAATGGTAGCCTTCAAGTCTCATACCATGTTTTGTAGCTGATTGCCTGTTTTTATTATTTCCCCCCGCTTTTCCTTCGGTACTTACTAATGCCCTTTGGTTAACTCCATTATACCTTTGAACAACTTCTTGCAGAGCTCAGCTACTTTGGCTTGTTTGCTGGGTAAGCCTCACTGATATTATTATAATTAATAGGATGTGTAAAAACTTCCCAAACCCAGTGTTACAGAATCATGCTATTAAAACTTGGTACCCCATATGTTCTGCAGTGTGCAAGATTTCCATCCTCTGCAGCTGGGGCTCATCAGAGAAGAGGCTAGAACTGCATTGATCTTGCATGCTGTGGGGGAAGTTGGTGTGGTAGGAACACAACTCAGCTCGTAAAAGAATAAAGAGGGATGAGAAATAAAGTCAGTTTACAATTTGGAGGTGTGTCTCTAAATTTTTATTTTTTAAAAATTTTTATGCCACAGGGATAAAAATGTGAGAGAGGGATGGGCTGAAAATCTTTGAAGATCTGATTCATAAGTGAGAGTTGAAACTCTTTTTCACAGTTGTGTGTTACATAATAACTGTTTCCTTGGTTTGGCTCCTTTTTCTTAGATAGTACTGCTTTATTTCCTCCAACAACTTTGATTTTAGGATTTTTTTATTTAATTATGAGAAGTTAATAAAGAATAATAAGGGCTAAAGTGAACAGCCTGATATTTTTAAGGATTTTTTTTCATATAACTGAGATGTATCATGAATATTTGTAACTTGCTAGTTCTGTGAAGGTAAACTATGAAGCTGATCAAAAATTTTACAAAGTTGAGAGGAAATATGCCAACTGATAAAACACACACACAAAAAGGCCAGATTAAGAAAACAGGAAATTATACTGGTTAATTGGAATATTATATGAGACCTTACCAAAAAATATTTAAGTACAAGGAAATACAGGGGCATATTTCTAGAGAGATATTGTTGCTGGTTTTGCTTTCAGTAACAGGATCCACATCAAGACTGGAAGGTTGTGCCTCTAAAAAAGGCCTTTGTATTCTGACTAATTGAGTATTTAAATTTTATATTTAAACTGGGAGTTTATACTCTTGGATTTATAAAAAATCTTAAATAGGAATAACAAAGCTAGATATCTTCCTAAATTCCCTCCTTCCTTTTTTTTTTCTTTGTTGATGTCAATTTTTTTTGATACATTCTTGAAGAGCTATATGGAAAAGAAACTATATGGAGAGAAGATAATTGGTAATGGAGTATTGTTGCTCCACCTTACGACGGCATAACAAAGCCCACTGGGAGAAGGGTTGTTTGTAACACTGAGAGTAGTTGTTTGCAAGAGGACATAATTAAGGGCGTCAAAGTAGATTTCACTGGGATACTTCAGATTGCGCTTTAAGGACTTTTCTAACACACACCTAAGTTTGCTGAAGGAATTATACTAGCAGTACCTTACAACCAGGAAACATATCAATGTTGGTTTGGCCACTATTTTTTTTTTTTTTGAAAGAAGCAGGACAGTGGTTAGTTTGCTTATTGGCATATCAATACCCATTAACTTCAGGCCTGTCCTTTGACAGTGTTTGAGAGACTTGGATATGAACTGGAAGGGCCACCGCTGGGTGCTGTGCAAAGAGAGAACTACTGAGTCCCAACCCAGAAGTAGGACAATTTACATATGTGGGTAGAGGCAATGTTTAGAAACAGGCAAGGGAAGACAGAAAAACAAGAAATTATCATAGCATATCAGCAAATAATCGGTTTAAATTTTCCATAGGTCTCCTGCCAAAGTAGTTTGAAAGAGATTAATCGGTTAGTTGTGTGAATGTTCATAACAGTGTGAGGTGTCAGCCCAGATAAAAAGCTTGAAGACACTTAATTGAAAAAATAACGCATAGATGATGGAAGCTGGCAGCCTGGACGTAAAGGAGAAGGAAGTTTACCTCTAGATATGGAATGAGAGATGATAGGAAGGCTTTGACATGGAAGATAAGTGATTAATATATAATGGGATACTGGATTTATGTCAGTGGAGCGAGATTACCTTTGTCAAGATTAGAACAAAAGATAAGAACAAGATTTTAAATAATAGTGATGGGAGTATAATAGCTGTACACTTTGAGAGAAGAGGTGTTCTTTAAAAGTAGTATTTGCAAAGATCCTACAATATTTGCATGTAAATCTTTTGGAAATACTTGAATCTATAGGACCTAGATGCTTGTATCCAAAGACTGAGAGAGATGATATCTCAATCGGCCTAAATGAATGGTAATATTGCCCAAGGAAGGAGGCAAGAGGAATGCTTGTTAGAGGAGAGCATACACTATCTTCTAACTACACAAAATTGTGATCCAGCTCAGAGCAGCAGTGTGCTATTAAAGGGACAATCACCTCCTTCAGGTGAATGGTGATCTGCTGGGGTCTTGAATTTTTTTGAGGTCCTCCTTTACCATTTCTCTTGTGAAAGATGTTTAATAAATTTATTCAAATATTATTGTTCTTTGCTGTTTCTGTATTGATCTTTAGTGGCAGCATTTGCAGCTGAAGATTACGTTAGAAGCGTGTCACACCACTGTTGATGAAGTAACACAGAAAATATGTATTAATACACCAGTAACATGCTGAAGTTTTTAGGTTTCAGAGCCAGGATTGACTTGACTGCATTGCTTACTAGTGGTGAAACCATGAGTTATGAAGATCAGCCAGGTTGAATGCCAGTAGAATTTCTGCCATGGACATGATTTTAAATATATAGGTATGTTTCCATCTACTGGGAAAAATGGTTTGAAAATTCTTAGGCAAATCATGTCTCTTCATATATAGAGTCAAAGTATTTAATTTTCTTATTTGTAGTGGGATAAAGAAGACAATATTGCTATATAGTTCCTATTGTTTACCTGCACCCTCATCTCTCTATGGACATCCTGGAACAGGGCTCTCATGTTGCTGTGGATATCTTTAATTTCAAGTGGAAAGTGGTGGAGTAGTGCAGTGAGGTAGGTCCAAGATGCTGTGAGGGCTTCTTTTTTTGTTGTTTGTTTGTTTTTATTGGGACTTTATGCTAGAATAGAGTAAATATTTTACTGAAGCTTGAAAGCGATTTTATATCTTTGTACTTTGGTCAGGTGTGTTGTATATTTACTAAAAAATATTGTCAGTTTTGTTTTCTTTTCAAGAATTTCTCTTTGATGTGTTTCTGTCTGAATTGTATTAGAGGAATCTGCAAAGTTGGATCTTTTTTCCTGTACTTTCAGACTTGGGACTCCATCTGCCCTCTGAGACCCCACAATGGATCGCTAGGTACAGTGCTTTGCGATTCCTGACAGAGGGTTCCTGCTAACCCCAGTGAAAGCATTGCTGTGCCAGTTCAGTCACTGAGGACTGCTTGATTACCTCCCTGCTGCCCATTGCCCTTTTTTCAAGTTCTGAAAAGCATTCAGCAGATTTATCACTGCTTTTTAAGAAAGTCTTCATGAGCATGACCTGAGGTTTTACAGGAAATCTTGAAATAAAAGTAATAATATTGTTATACATTCTCTCACATTCAGCCACACATGCTATCACAAAAGTAGCCTTGAAGCTGTTTTAGTTTTACAGCAAAGAGTGTTTCTTTTCATATCAGGTAATCCAAGCTGCTGAGTTTTTTTCCCCCTTGGCTTTGAAAATGTGCCTTTATATTAATAATCCGGGATTTTGTGCTGAAAGTTGATTGCTCTAGTTGATGATTGGTATTCCATACCACTAAATAAAAGCAAAACAAATTTTTTTTTTCTTTTCCGATCTGAAATCTATCAATGTGTATTTTTAGAGTTCACCATTAGTGAACTCTATATAATTTCTGTGCCTGCTTTTATTCTTGGCCACTGGGAGTTTTGCTACCAGCAATAAAAGACAACCTCCATGTTGTACTGCACAGTATAGATATTGTAAATTTTGGTCTTGCTTTCCATTGATCTGGTTTGCCATATGGGAATCGTATTCAGCTGATCTTTATTTCCTGAGTCAGAAATTCTGTTTTACCCATCTTTGGGGCTTTTCAGCATTTTATTCTCATTGGGCTGTCAGGTATTGCACATGAAAGGAAAGGTTCAAAGGCATATAAAGAAGGTTCAGGTCTGAAATGTTTACTTAACACTGTCTTCTTTTTTTTTTTTTTTTTCATTTTACAAACATTTGCCAGACTGGAGGATCAGCATGAAACCTTAATAAATTTTAGACATTTTATTCTCTATTATGAACATTTTACACATACATAATTTTTCTGTAGTCTGGAACACATCAACTGTAAACTTGCTAGTGTGGGTTTGCCAGCGACAGTATTAAAAACATTGCAATTATTTTTTTAAAGTTTATAAATTATTTTTCTTGGTGGTTTATTTCCTTTCGTTTCTGTTTTTGTTTCTAGAGCTGCCTCTAACAGACTGCCATTGTGCTACAAAGAAATTTTAAATTAATTGACTATGCAGATTTTAATTAATATGATGAGTAAAATTTTAAAAATAGAGATACCATCGTCTCTCCTTGCAATGTCATTCTACTGAGAGAAATGAATTTGAGGAAAAGTGAGAATGAGCTTGTTGTTGCTCACCTGTGAAGGTGCTGCCACCAAGGAGGTAAACAGTCATAATCTTAATAGCTTTTGTGCCTTAATTATTTAATCTCTTGGGAAACAAATGCCTAAAATTTAAGGGATTTCAATTACTTGGGGGCAGTGATATAGAGGCTCTAGATTCCAGTAGTGTAGTTTAATTTTTTTCCTTTCTCATTTGTATTTAAGTGTATTAAATACAGCATACTGGAGTGTGTCTGATGTTACACTTCCATCTCCAGTATATCTCATTTTCCTTTTTTTTTTTTTTAAATTAACCAAGGAAATAATAATAAGGGATCTTGATACCCATTACTGGGATTCATTCTTTCTTCTTCTGGCCTCTGGCCCCTTCTTCATTGCCAAGAGGATGTAGAGCAGTGGAATTGACTCAAAGGGATCATATTTTGTCTAGAAAAGGTGTGTCTTGGGTGTGCCTAGGGATATATTTTGCTGTTGAGGATATGGAAACAGATGAGAAAAAGTCAAAGACTGAAGGAAGTGGAGCTTCCCCCATAGCTCCTTTACCTTTCACACAGCAAGAATAAAGCTGTCAGAGAGCTGTGCTCTCTCACAGTCACAGACTCCTGATTTTGCCCTTCTGGACTTGCATGGCTTCTTCTTCATGAAGTTATGCTGTAGGTTTAGCTCACTGCTTAGTGTTCAGTCACATCTGCCTCCTTTTCTCACTTACTGCTCTCTCCAGCTGACATGGAGAATGGGAATGTGGCCTCATGGACAGCTTGTTTCAAGTTGACAGGTTACCAAAGTCTACAGTGGGTCTTCTTTTCTGCAGTCTTCCTTTTTTGGTATTTGTTAGTTTATGTGACACTGACGCATTGTAGTCTCATTCTCCTTGTTCACCTTTCCTCACTTCGGCAGTCAAGGATGGTTATGGCTCCTCAGCTGTCCTGGCTTTTCCCTCACATTGGCTAAGGCTGTGAGACATTTTCCCATCCTGCTTCCCAGGCTTTTTCTGTTAAACTTGTCTTATTTTGAATTGAGAAGAAAACCTCAAAGTTAAACTTGATCCAGCTCCTGTGGCTGGAGTGTTGGACGGACAAGACAGGCAGAGGAGACAAGGAGGAGATGTTGCCCTGTATGTCAGTGACCAGCTGGAGTGCCTGGAGCTCTGCCTGGGGATGGAGGAGGAGGCAAGAGAGTTTATGGGTGAGGATTAAGGCGAGGGCAGGGACAGTGGTGGTAGCAAAGTGGTGGTCTGCTACAGGCTGCCTGACCAGTAAGACCAACGGGATGAGGCCCTTTATAGATGTTTAGAAATAGCTGGGTCCTCATGGGAGACTTCAACCTCCCAATAACTATTGGAGGGACAACACAGGAGGGCATAAGCAATTCGGGTGGTTCCTGAAGTGCGTTGATGATAACTTCCTTTTTCAAGTGATAAATTTGCTGATGGTGAGAGGTGCTGTGCTGGACCTTGTTCTCACTGACTAGGAGGGACTGGGGGGGAGTGTGAAGCCCAAAGGCTTCACAAACTTTGGCTGCAGCGACCATGAAATGGTGGAATTCTAGATCCTTAGGGCAGTGAGAAGAATGTACAACAAGCTCGCTGCCCTGGACTTCAGGAGTGCAGACTCTGGCCCCTTCAGAGAACTGCTTGGTAGAGTACCATGGGATAAAGCCCTGGAGGGAAGAGGGGCTCAAGAAAGCTGGCTATTATTAAAGGATCATCTCCTCCAAGCATTGTGATATTGTGATTTCCCTCCATGTGTTCGTGGTGGGACACCCTTCTAGGGTCCAGAGGGAACTAAAAATATGTGGCATTTATTTAATCTTTTCTCAGTGGGCTTCTGACAAGAAAACTGCATGGAAAGGTATCTCTGGTATCTCACAGCTGAAGCAGAGGTCGAAACAATTCTAGATTTTATAACCTTCTATCAAACACTCCCTAGACAACGCTAGAGAATACTGAAGTATTACTTGGAATAATGATAAATCATCATAAATCTCATTGTGAAGTACTATGAACAACTGCTACACACCTGTCCAACGGATGCATAAAAACTCTTCAAAGTGTCTTTTTATGGGGAATTATGTGTATTTAAAAGTTTTTGTAAGCTGGGACACTACACCACCTTGTCAGCTGGTGATGTAATTTTCAGTATCCACACCTTATGCAAGCTGTACATTCAGTACAACCTGTGTGGCACAACTGTCTATGAGGATGTAGCAACTGAAAATGCTGAAGTAGGCAGAACATGCAGCTTTATCTTTGTCATCTTCTCACAAGACTTTGGAAGAAGTTTGGTGTCGTGGTGTTTATTTTCACAGTTCTTGGCCTGGTTCCCCATGAGTTAGGGAGTAGAGCCTCTGTTGAGCTTCTCCAGGAAAAGGGAGCTCCCTGTGAAGGAAAGGCTAAAGATTCTCTCTGCAGAGCAGAGATCTTGCTCAGGGGCCTGTTTATGTCTTGAAGAAGGGAGAAATGAAGACCAACACGATTTTTGTATTTTACTTTAATACAAATTCTTTCTAAGTTATTTTTTTATTTGAGTACATCAGAGCTTATTTGTATGTGTATTATCAGAACAAACCAACTTTCCAGTAGGCCCTAGGACAAAATAACTCATGGAAGTAGAAGAGAAAAGGGCTTTAACAAAACAGGACGCTCATCTGCATATTTCTCCCTTGTGGGAAGAAGACCCAAAGACAAATATGTTACGGTGGCAGAACCAGGCACATTCTTATTCTTCATTAATGACCATGATAATCCTGCAGAATAGTGTATCGTGGTTAAAGAAACTGCTGTCTTTCAGTAATTTTCACAGAAATAATGTTTGTATAGATCAGAAGCACATTATTAATTAACAGGAAGTAGCATCTTGGAAGCTAAATTATGTAGTAGGAGCTGAAGTATAGCTAGCTAATGAAAGCAGTATGAAATAAAATAATCTCTACATAGTGAATAGGAACCTACTTGACAAAAATATTTGTGGTATTTTTCAGATTGCTCCAGATCTTAACTTTCATATTGAATCCGTGTATTGTTATTGGGATAATAATTGTGATCTTGAGAGTGTAAACTTGCTACTCTGATATTTTCCTGATTCTGCTGGTAATCTGAAACACCAACTCTATCCTTATTCCATTTTTTTTATTAATCCTTTTTTAAGGTACTCATTCTAAATGTAATAATGGTCTTTAAAATTCAGCATTAAAAATTTCATTAATGATAACTTTTCTAGCTGGGAAGGGGAGAGCGATGATTGTCAGGAACATCAGCAAGAAGAAAAGTGGAGATTGAATAAATGCAAGGTGGGCAAATGGGAAAAGAAAAAACAGAGTTAAGAGGCATAAATATGGTAATTATAAAGATGAATGTATTTTTACTTTGATATTAGACCTAACAAGCAGATAGTGGAAAATTATTCAAAATATAGTTATTTTATTACAGATAATTTTCCCTTCCATACCTTCATTCAAAACATATCACTCATGAGAATTAAAAATATTGATGGCAGGTTATGGGCAATTGATTGCATTCCCAGGCTTGTATGCCAGAGTTAGCAGCCAGGAATTTGACAATGTCTGTAAAATAAGTGTGATGCACCCCACTTGATTTCATCCCTCTGCTCCCCATCTGTGTTTGGCTTACACTCCCAGCACCATGACTGAATCCTCATTCTGTCCTTGTGCCTTCTGCACTTACTCCAGTGCACTGACTGGTTCCAGTTCCTCTTCCAAAGCCCTGACCTCTGTTCAGCTTCTCAGTGTTGCTGGCTGTCAGCTGAGTTGAGTAAACTTCTGCTAATGAAAACAGATAAAATGTCACTGGAATTTATTAAAGCTTTTGCATTAACTTAAATCATGCACTAAGAATGAATGTAGTATTATTAAAAAAATGAAATCGGATTATGGTGAAAGGAACCTGCAGATCTTAGTAACTTGCATGCATCTCTATAGTTTGTTTAATTCTAATAAAATAAAAGTGAATCCCCATTAACTGTAATGAAATAAAATTAAGCTCTCCCTGACTTACATTCATGTAGTCAGTCAACACTATTATTTGAAATCTCATTGGGCTCTATTTGTCTGCAAGGACAACAGAATTGTCATTTATGCTGGAGGAACTCTGTTGGTAAGAAAATAGCAGGACTAGGTCTATTTTATCTGGAAAAAAGAGCATGCCAATACATGGGATTCATGTGATGTGTGCTACAGAAGTTAACAGCATGCTGCAATTTCTTTTTAAGAATGTGTTTTGAATCTGTATAATAAACACTTATATATGTATTGTGGTTCAAATATGTATTGCTTTGTTTGAAGATGTTTTGTTTCTCTAATATCTTCACGTCAGTATGTTAATATAGTTACATTAAACTGCCATGGACAAGTTATGTTCTATCTGAAAGTTTAATTAATATTTTTGGCAAAGAGATAGTTCACTTTTGTTGTGTTTCAACCTAATAAAAAAGTCCATCTTATTTGGCTTTATTTTCCTTTTCTTTCCTTTTTTTTTTTTCCTTTCTTTTCTAAATCCATTGGCTTTATTATGCCAGATCATTGCTAGCTTTACTTTCTACTGCATTTTATCATAATGCTCTTTGAGTATAAATAAACTCTGGTATGCTAAACCTAATAGCAATTAAACTGGAAGTGTTTGTGTTTCATCACTGTGAACTTCGCAGAAATGTTTCCATGACAACCTCCATGCTAGTTAAGGCAACCAGAGGTGATCAACAGTTTATATATTTTTTTTCTCTTGCAAGAATGGAATTTGTGTTGACAGTTCTGGCCTTTAATGGCACTTTTGTACTGTGTGAAAGTATTTGTTTACTAGATCATATGCTGTTAACTGTCAGGCCGAGATAGAGTGACTGCTTTTGATAAAAGGGCTGCATTACATCTCTGAGTCTGTGAAGCTCTTGTACTTTAATTACTCACATCAGTACAAAAGTATCCATTTGCTTTACTACACTTAAAAATTAGACTTATTAGTTCCAAAGCATTAATGGTGAGTTAATTTTTTCCTTTACATTTTTTGGAAAACAATAATCTAAAAGCTGCTTTGTTGTTTTAAATTTAAAGTATTCCATTTACACTGATAAAAATCACATTCCATGGTACGGGGTGAATTGTAAGTGCTGTAATTACTGGCACTTTGAATTAGGATTTCTGGGCCCTGTTTTCATATGTAGCTGATGAAGGTTGTTATGCTGGTGGCTGAAATATGCTAGCTATGTACTCTGTTAAGAAAAATGTCACTTAAGTAGAGGTGTTTGTCTCTCCCAAATTTTAAAAAAAAGGCAGGTATACCTAAGGTGTGACAGAAATAACCTCTCTGAGTGTAACATAATAGGAGTACAGGTAGACTGTTGTGTGTGGTACATCTATGAGATAGCTTTCAGAAGAAAATGCAATTTTTAATTTTTTTTTTTTTGTGAGGTACTTCTTTTCATGGTGCCCTATCTAGGTAGATCATCTGGAAGTGAATGGATGAGTTATTATCTAATCTGACAATCTGATAATAACTGCTGCTACAGCAGGTGTGTTCACTGCCAGCCAGAGGTTTCAAGGCATTACCTGTACCGATTTGAACAACTTGCTTTTGTTGTGTGTCTGTTCATTGTCAGGCTGATGGACAAGTGTCTTTTTGAATCTAGAGAGTGTGCGTAGCACAGAATCATTTGGTTTTGATTAGCTGAAAAGGTGAGTATTTGGAAGGTACCACAGTATCTTCTAAAAGTCTGTTTCAAAACAAAGATTAAATGTTTTGTCATAATGAAGACCTTAGTCTGGTGAAGCATAATATTTAATAATACTCATGTATATTCAAGTATGAGACAGGGTACTTGTTCCATGTCTTGCATATAAAGACAATTTACATTCAGGACTCATCTTTTGGACATGTAGTTTGTTTTAGTAATTGCTTGGAGAATGTTTATTGTTTCAAGTAGTGATACCATCACTTTTTTAAGCAATCGAGTCACTCTTCAATGATCAGTTAAAACTCAGAGGAGTTGCAATTGTTGAAGCTGTTTTGTGTGGGTTTATATGTGGAGGATGCCATTGCTTTCTGCACTGTGTGTGTGTGTTTAGTCAGAAGTTGCTTATATTTTTGTTGACAGCTGGTTACACTAGGAAGGGAAATGGAAATGCCGAGGATGTATACCTAAATTCCCCAAGCTTTAAACTGCAGACAGATGACTTGTCTCTATGCTCTAAGTGTAAGATGCTGCCTTTACCAGAATACCTTCACCTCATCTTTGGGGGTTCGTTGTGCCTTCTTTTGTGTAGGAAAGTTGGCATATTAAGGAGAAACTTCTCAGAGAAGTAAGGAGTGAACAAAGCTACCTCCATGTGCACTCTTTCAAACTCTGACCTGTTATAGCCGGAGGCTGTAACATTCCCTGAGTGTACGGGTGTATGCATAATCCAAAAATCCTGTTTGTAATATTCTTGCAGGAAAAATTGCATGGGTTACTAGAATGAGTATATTACAGTACTAAGAAGTAGTCTTTATATTCTAGGTGGTCACTTTGTTGTGAAAGATTCTGCAGTACTCAAGCATATGATACAAATAAACACTGCGTGCTTGTTTTCCCAAGTTAGTGTTTGTGAACAGGAGTTTGTAACCATGTGTGAAATAATACTCTATATCTGTAATTATTGGGGTTTTTTGTAACTGTGATGTAAAGTAGGCACTGCCTAAGTCTGAACAGTAACTCTGGTGACATGACACAATTAGTGTGGATGAACTGGGATGGAAAACCAAGTTATTAGCCCTAACACTTTTTTCTTTCCCAGGAAAAATGAATTCATACTGGAACAGCAACAGACATGAGCCGTGAGGGTGATCGGGAAATGGAAATTTTATCTTGCAAGATGAGACTTAAGAAAGTGTGACATGTTTGGCTTAATGAAACAGAGACTGAGAGAGGATATGATATCTCTTTCCTATATGTAAGTGTGTATGCAAAGGCAGAGAAGGCATCATATAGGGAGAAGGACTGTTTAAGCTAAAGGACATTGTTGGAACGAGTACAAAACAAGTGTGAACTAGCTATGGATAAATCTGAGCTGGAAGAGAGAGTATTTCAATAGTGTGCGTGAGACTGGGGATTTCGAACAGGGAGTTTTATCAGCAAAATTGGCACGATACAATTGCATTAGCAGAAGATTGCACGTGGTCACTCAGATCGTTCTTTCTAATCCTATGACCATCTTTTTGCCTAACTAGATCGATAAACCCTCATGCTTATTGCACAGTACTGAGAAAACTTGTAGATAGAATCTAAGAGAAGCCTTTTAAAATTATTTTGCTTGTTTCAGTTCCAATACCTGTTTAATTCTTGCATGGATTCCTCAGTCTATTTTCAGATAAAGTTCTTCTATGTTATTGACAATAGTATCCTGGGACTTCTTAAACGTTTTTTCTTGTTTGTTTTATATGTATGGGAATGCTACTTTTAAATTTTTCTTTTACTTCATCGTGCTGCAGTTAGTTACAAGTTTTAACCAAGCCAAGTAGTTGGCTTTTTACCCTTTGGTATTTTCCATGCAACTGGAAAGATAAGGTTATTATTACCATACTCCTCATAGTTTATTCTGTAACCAATCTGTACATTCATTTAGTTCATTCAGGCAATCATTTCCAATTCCTTATTTTATAACTACCTGGCAATACTTTTTTTTATACCACAAAGAGAAGAGAACTCTGAAGATTGCTTAGTTCAGCCTCTCTTCTCATGCAAATTGGAGCAGGTTGTCCTGGATTTTCTCGCATTGCGTTTTGAATTTCTCCTGGAATATGGGGTCTGCAACCTTGATGAAGAGTCTACAACATCTGTGGGCAACTTCTTCCATCGTTCAGACACCTAAAAGTAAAAATGCATTATTCTTTGTCTCAAGAATGTATTTCGAAGGGATCGAAAGATACACATAGATCATTAGTATATAGTATTTCCCCAGGATTTTAAAAACTTGATTTCTAATACTTTCTCTAATCTGGAAATGATTTTAAGTATTTCCTTTCCCTCCTCCAGAGCACCATACATCTGGAATAGAGGCTCCCTTATTGCCTCAACATTAAAAGGGGTTTTGCTTTTGTATGAATGTTGTCACTCTCTTTAGATGGTTTCCAAGAATTTTGTCCCAGTACCGTTCAAATGCAAAGGTGTAGCTACCTTCATGCAGAGTCTTAAAACTGCAGATTGAGCCAGCATCATGTTGTAGCCACAAAGTGAATTCTCATTTGAGTACAAGGTACATCAGTGGCTCACTGTCAAATATCTGCATTAATTCCGTTTATCTAGGGATTGCTTGGAATCCTGTCTAAATTCACTAAACTTCATATCATTGGAAAGGCACTCAGAGGCAATGTCTGCCTTGTTTCTTTATGTAACAAAGTTGGAGCCTTGCTCAGGTGAAGGACTCGACACACCTACCTCGAACTTAATGGTTCTACACTACTGCTAGGCATCACTGATGGTGTGAATAATGTGGTTGTGATTTATTACCCAAAGAGATGTTTATTACTTGTGGTTCGTTACTCAAAAGATGAAAAGCTGACTTTTACAGACTTTCCATATACATAGTCCATATATATGTTAGTTTCTCTGCTTTCCTCAGTCCTTCAAAATATACATCTTAAGATTTTTAAAAACTGAAATGTACTAAACATACTTGGCTATGTGAGCTCATATGCCAAGTGAGAGGAATGATCTAAGCACACTATCCACAAAAGTTATGACAGTACAAGCTCTTACTGGAGTGTGTCTACTCGCAAGGCAAATCACATATTGTCTGAATGTCCCCAGAAATCTTTTGGAAGGGCATTGCGAAAGTTGGTCAACTTTAGTAACTGTCATTGTGTTACTATATTTTAGGTCTGTATCAGTGAAAAAGCCAAATAAACTTCTAAAAAGCCATCCAAGAATATCTGTTTTGACCTGTGGAGAACACTTCAGAATGCTGATCTGAAATCCTTGCATGATTGTACCTTTTAAGGAGATTTATATCCCTACTACATAGTTTGTTTGTTTTTTTTAATGCAAATCCAGTAATAAGGCACTTTCCAGTGTCTGTTTACATCTTTGACCAAGACTTTACTTTCCTCTTATATTTTCACCTTGCCCATTTTTCATTCCATAGGAAAATTAATTCTGTTTTCAGAATTAATGCTTTTAAAGTTAATTAGACCATTTTAGAAAACATCTCTCATACAAAACATTATTTCACAGAGTCTTTCTTTACTCAACAATAGTTTTATTATTCCAGGTATTTCACAGATGCCCACCATGGCTGATTAGTTAAAAATTCTTCTACAGGCACTATAATGCTCAAACTCATACTGTTTAAGTAATTTTGGAATTTATCCAACAGTGTGAGCTTGCTCTTACGAGGAACTTATGTGCAGCCATAAATAGTATTCAACTGATTAAAACCTTCTCCACACTGTAGTTTTAGGACGTGTACACACACAATTTTTTTTTGAAATGTATCAACAAGTAGGTGATAAATACAAATCTATTTAGTTTATAAGCCTATTTGCTCATGTGCTTAGTATGTTGGCTGTGGTCATTCTATCAGGGATGTTAAGTCCTTGCTTCCAAAATTGAGTAATAGATTCTTGACACCTTGAAAGTCCTGAGTAACCTGGTCTGATCTCCCAGCTGAGCCTGCTATGAGCAGCACTGGACTAGAGAATTCCTGAGGTCCCAGCCAGCTGCAGCTATTCTGTGATTTTGTGATTGACTGAGTACTGTCTGAAGCTGCTTGACTTGCACTTGAGAACTTGAACAATTTTTCAAGGCAGACAGTGTAAGTACTTTCTTTACGTTCTTATAACCTGCTAGCAAATGGTCTCCATCTTTTCTGAATGGAGATTTAATATTTCTTCTTTCTTTAACATTCTAAACTAGGATTATGTTTCTGTGTTTTTCTCTAAAGCAAATTAAATTTTGTGGCACAAGTGAGATGTCGTTTTTTCTTGTGATATTTTTATGATCCTCCTTGAGGAACTTGATAATTCAGTCAATGATGTAAATGACCTAATTGTATGGGAGGCATGTGGGCTTAGTTAAGTCACTTTTCTATTGGTTTCTTGATTTCATTGCAGGAAAAAAAAATCTACAGTGCAAAAATTGTAGGGATATTCTTGTAGCTGATACATCTTATAAATAATTTTACTAGGTTTTGGTGACTCCATATACTGATACTAATAATTTTGCTTAACCTGAGATTATGATACATCTTTTTAAAGTGGCACAATTTACCTGGACAATGAAGTCTGTAAAGCCAATGAGGACCATTGTGATCTTCAAGATAACAGTATCTATAGAAGTTCTTGAATTAATTTCTATTTGAAGTACAGCATATCTCTTTGGGGAAAATAAATCAACATTGTTTTAAAATACTCCTGGTGCTGGAGAGCCCATGACAGTCCTTGGGAACTTCCTCCACCTGGTAACCTAAACTCTATAAATTATTTCTGGTCTAAACTTTACTGACTTCAAATCCCTCATTAAAACTGTTCCTTGCTGTGTTGCCTGTAGAAAACGTGACAATGGATATGCTGTGGATAGGAGGGCTCCTGCCTTTCCTGCTGACCTGTATTGTTTCCTTGTTTCCTCCTGCTCTCCCCCTGAATCCACCTGTTTTGTCTTCTGTCATGCATTTGGGTTTTCAACTTTCCCAGGCAGGGATTACCTACACGTTGTGTTTATATGGCATGGAATAGAGCAGGGTCTTAGTCCCTGGCAGGTGATCTTTGCAGATGAGCGTGTCATGAGGGCATAAAGGATTGAAAGAGGTTTGAGCTATTGTTGTCCTACTTTAAGAGCTTTTAAGCCTGTCAAGAACTACTGTAATCTTTAGGTATGGCTTCCTTTGTGGCGAGGACTTCCTCCATTTCTGTTTTAAGGCCAATAAAGACTCAAGTAAATCATACCTTTCAGAAAAACAGCTGATCTCAATGGAGGTGAGGGTAAAGGGAGCGAAAATTTCCAGTGATAGAAAATCCCTTCCAGCCCTCAGCAGCCTGCTTTAGTGGTTAGGAATTCAATGTTTGCTTGTCTCTACATTCTCTTCTGAATTTATCTTGCTTCAGATTTCCAGGATGTTGTTACACCTTTCTTAGAGAAGGCAAGGGAGGAATAAAAAAAGTTTTAAGGTTCTGCCCTGAGTTTGAGTACTTATGGGCTGTGGTTAACTGTCCTATAACCTTCTGTTTTGTAAACAGATTCACTTTTTCACATCTAGTCCTGTTTTTCAGTCACTTAATGATACTTAAAGTGTATCCTGCGAATCCTTCCCGTTTGAGCAGTGTCCAGTTTGAGTCATGGCTGTCAGACTAGTGACTCTGTTTTATTAGGAGTGACCCCAGTGTCAAATGCTCAAGTAACTTTGCTCCTCAGATTTCCTTGATTGTACAGAGATTACATTAGTCCCTTGTCCATGGTAGTTCACACTCATGCTGATTAACCACTCTAATGCTTTCACAGTTATTATTTCCCAGGCAGGTGCTCCCCATCCTGTGAAACATGATGTGTTGCTACATATAGCATACATATACATACTTGTTCTCCTGGTTGTAAAATTGATGTTGTCTTCCCTCCATGAGACTTCTATATGGAGAAAAGAAAATATGGTATGATCTGGAAGTTTCACAAAGGCTTTATTGTGAGCTGAGATCTTGGGCTAATCTCTTGATTTCCCAGCTGACTGCTGATAGTCATATCGGAAGGTTCTCTCTTCTTTGAGTCTTCATTCTCAAATAAAATAAGTGTCCTGGAGGTAAGGTAACTGATGGTAGACTTGAGATGAGCTCAGTTTGTTAGAGCATGATGCTAATAATGATGAGGTTTGTGGGTTCAGTTCTGGTATGGGCCATTCACTTAAGAGTTAGACTTGATGATCCTTGTGGGTTCTTTCCAGCTGGGAAAATTGTCCTTCTGTTTTTGCTAATTTCCATCATAACATCATGCTTTCTTTACCCATCCTAACTTGTAAATGTTGATACAGACTTCAGGAGCAGCAGTATCATGCTATCACTGTCTTGTCTTCCCATCATCTTCTCCAGGTAAAAATCTTTTCCTCTCCTCAATGTAAATCCTGTCTTCTGCTTAACTTCTCTTTCATGATGTAGAAAAAACGGTTCCTGTGCATTCCCTGAGCAGCAGGTGAGGAACAGAACTGTGGGCTAGTACAAGAAAACTGAGATGGGTGTCCACTAGAAGAGATGGGAGTGAGAGGAAGCAGGATGAGTAGCGTCTGTTTTCTCTCAAAGCTGTTTCTGAAACCATTCCTGGCTGGGCTCAGCCCCCAGAGAAGTAGAAAGCCTTGTGCTGTGCAGTAAAAGGAGAGAGGGTCCCAAACTGTTGGGCAGTCCCAAGATCACTTACCTCTGGCTGCAGTTCTCATGGGAAGGATCTCCTGAAGATTATGGTGCTGTGGTGGAAAGAAGTTAGAGAGAACTAAAATTAAGCTAGATTGTCAGACATGTACTGTGGCACATTTAAAAGCACAGAGAACCCAAACGAGGAGAAAATAGAGAATAGAAGTGGTGTTCTCTGCAATGGAACAAGTTTAAAGAGAAGCTTCCTTGTTTAATGTTGTGGCTTTTCTTTCCAAAGGTAATTGGATCAATAAAAGAATATAACAAAGATCACTCTACCTTTTCTTGTTATTTTAACTGCACCTCAGTTCCTGCCCACAACTGATACAAACTCAGGTAAAACCTATTCTTCATCCTATACAAAAACTTCATGTTTACTTGGAAAAAAAAACCAGTAAAGCATTTTGCAGCAGTAATTCTTCTCTCTATTTTCTGGTATTTACTGTTAATTAATTTCAAAAACTAGAGGTCTGTGGAACATATGAAGAAATTTAAAGCTCTTATTTTGTCTGTTTTGCCTACTTTCTTTTTTTTTTTGTAAGCCTGTACTCCTAGCACATACTCTCCATGAGCACTGTTAGAAGGTCTGGAAGGAAAACTGCTAGCTGGACATGCCATTACTGGATTTAGAACTCTTTAGAGAACTGAGACCTGTATTATTGCTGATGTTTACTCTAGTTTCTTCATTGTCAGATTCCAATGAAGTCTCTTTCTGGTGGACAGTCTGCAGGGTTACCTGTTACAGTGCTAAGTTCTTTCTAAGCAGAAATGCCCCACATTTTATCTGCTGCCTGCTAAAATGGGATTTCTAAAATGTCTAAAGCATTGTCCCACTTATAGGTAATAGGCTGCAGGTATCCATTTAACACAGCTGTCCAGTGTTACTATTACAAAACTTTTGGTCTGTTAAAAATTGTATGGTAGAGGGATGCAGAGAATGACATGAATACTAAGTATAGATCTAAGAAGTCATGGTATTACTTCTTCTCAATTAATGACTGCGTCATACACCGTGTCTAATTCAAGTGAAGTGGTTGCAGAACTTCTGGAAAGCTTTAATGGAGTGCTTCAGATCTTGTTTATCAGATCCTGGTTAAAAAGCATATCATTTGAACATAAATGGTGGCATGTTACCGTTTTCTACTGAAAGATTTACTGAACTGCTCAGGAGAGCTGACAGAAATGGCGGGTGGCAAAAGAGACATGCTTAGTTGCCTAACGTGATGGTCTTGTCATACTATGATATATTGGTCTGAAAATTCTTCAGTGTCTTACACATATGGTAGGAAGGAAGCTTTAACATGTCAAATTAAGAAAAAAAATTAGCCTATAATAACAGTGTTGCAGATGATTTGCAGGGAGTTTTTTTAATCACGGATATTTCATATCCTCCTTTACACCTAATTCGTCTTGCTTTCTAGGGATGTGTAATTAATATTGTACTTATGCTAATTTGAAACAATGATGATTGCAGCTCACTGAAATTATGTGTTCTCCTTAATTGAACTTGACCAACATTACTTAGACATGATTCAATACTGCATATGGTGCATTCTATCAATATAACCTTTTGTTTTAAATGGTTTGAGACACAGTCTGATTATTTTATATTTCTGTTTCTGTATACCTATGGCACTGAATTTTATAATGATGTTAAGTTTTGCTTCATCCATGGTTCAAAGAATGCATAAAGTAAACTTCCTTATCAATCTGCTTTGCTAGGTACTGGTTTCTGATACAGAAAAATACTACAAAAACCCCATGTGGACTGCTTGTTTCAAAGCTTTTTATGACTTCCAGCAAGTAAAATTTATCTCCAGTATCCACGAATATCAGCTATCTTTGCGTTTTACTAGACTTCAGATGGTGTAAAAGCGGTTCATACATGGGTGCTGGTGGCAGCCACTCCAGCAGGTGCCCTTTTGGGCTGGAAGGCGCATCCCTGGGCCCAGGACAGGTCTGTGAAACGGCTGGCAGCCAGGGTGGCCTGTCTTCTCAGGCGGCAGCCACAGGCTCTGCGGCAGGACCAGGCACTTGGGAGCTGGCACAGTCCGAGGCTTCGGGAGGAGCTGGCAGCACAGGCTGCGTAGGACTGGCTGTGGTTACCTCTGCTGAAGGGCTGGCTGCTGCCTTCCTGCACCTCTGTCCTCTCTGCTTGTGCAGGCAGAGCTCTGAGAGTCACAGAGGAGGCAGGGGAGGGCAGTTGAACTTCCCTGGGTAAAATGGTATGTAGTGGTTCCTCAGGGACTTCTGCACCTCTTTGGCCTGAAGGAGGACTGAAACAAAGACAGACGATCTCTAAGCTGAATGCAGAATCATTTTATTGTACAGGCTACAATGTTAAACAATGTTTTAAAGGCTAGGCTTATTATTTGGGGGAAAAATTACTATATTTAGGCCGTATAGGAATACCATCTTGCATTTAGAAATGCAAAATCATGACTTTGATCCTCCAGTAAACCTTTCGGTTACTGTGTATGAAATAAAATGACATTTTCTTACTGTGTGATTTGGATAAAACTTTATCAAAGTGTCTCTACCAAAATTATGAAGTTGTATGCTGATGAAGGTAAGCATTTTAAAGCATTTAAAATAGTTTGAATTTCAATATGCTGCATGTACATTTTGATCATAAAATGCAAAAAAATTTTTTAGTCTCAAAAATGTTCTTGTTAACGAGCATAGAGTTTACATGCTGACAAAATAGAAATTGAATTATTACAAAAAAAATATTAATTCTGTAAGTAATTCCACTTTATTTGGAGGAATCTTTCTTTTTTCAACCTGTAGTAAATTAAAGAAACATGTTTTTTATTTAAGAGAAGGTTTTAAAAGATAAGCTAACAACGTCACAGATTAAAAATGTAGATGTGTTTTCCTCTTATTGTAACATATGATGTGTTTTGAGTGTGGGCGTGGAGATGGGAACACTGGACTTTCAGATACCTTAATTGTTAAAACCAAGAAAATAGCATACTGCTCAAAAAAGTTCTCAGAGTCGTAAGAATCTTCAAATATCAGTCTCTGGTATCCATGAGAGTAACTTGCCACTTAAAAATAAGACAGAAATAATGCCGAATTTGGCCTCTTGTAATGAATTATTTATGTGTCTCATTTAACTATATCTTTACTACTAAATTTGACTTGAGAGACTTACCTTTAACTGGCACTATTTCCTAACATAATAGCATCAACAGAAGTGATGTAGCATTGATCTTTCTTGAATTGAATGCAGATTGACATCTTAAGAGTATGCTGCTCTGCAGCTTTCAGTTTTGATTTTTTAAAATAACATAGTGTCCTAAAACTTTGGTAGGTTTGTTTTTCTGAGAGGAAATTTTGGAATTTTGTTTTTATCTCTGGCTTTTAATTTAGTAATTTACTTAAGTTTTCTACTGTTTTAATTTTAAACATGAAAGGCTTTATGATTTCATGTGAGAGCTTCCTCTTAGGCGTCATCATCAAACACCAGTTAAGTAATTGAATTTTAAAAAGGAATGCAGTGGAGAGAAATGTTTATGTGAAAAAAGGAAATGTGGAGACAAATAAAGTAATATAATGTAATAAACTGTGGAGTTAAAGCCATGTCCTTGTATGAGCTGATGTTCAGTTAACGTCTGAAATGAAAATTTTGAATAAAATACCTTGCTACTGTGAAGCGATTAGATATATTCCCTGTTGAGGCATTTCAGAGAATCACAGGATCATTTAGGTTGTCAAAAGGGTATTTCAAAATGTCCGTTACTTGCATTTATGTGGTAAGCATATTTATATATTATCTCATTATTTGAGAAGTCCTTTCAAGTTTTTATATACATTTCCTTTATAAAAGCTTCTGCTTTAGTTACCACCATGTCAGTTTGTATTGATCTGGTCGATACAGAAATCTCTTCAAGAAGAGTTTGCATTATTGAGGTGAAAAACCTGCTAATGATGCAACAGTGATTTTCTTCAGCCTTTTTGCCCTATGGTAAGAAAAGGTCTTCCTATTTGCCTCCCAGTATAAATTTTTTTTTACCCATGAATGTATGTAAGGTAATCACAGCTTGGCAGTGTTGTCTGGTGGTTGATCATATCGGGTTCACCTGTCTTACTTCTGTATCAGGGACCACAGTGACTTCAAGAACCTGCTTACGTGGTCACAAACTATTTTAGGCTTCCCCTTAATAAAGAAGTAGAAACATGATAAAGCCTGATGCATGGACATTTTGCATGAGAGTGGCCACTTTGGGGTAATTTTAGAGCCAGACATTCTGCTCCAGCCTGCTCTCCTTTTGCCACCAGGAGGACTTGGCAAGCAACAGCAGGCTCCAGGGAGAGGACTTGCTCTGCATCCCTTTTAGCTCCTCATACTTGGAAGCAGTTGCTGTTTTCAGGAGAGTGGAAGTAAGCCTGTTCAATTGCATCATTGGAGCTTCGTCTTGTAAATGAGACTGTTGTTGTCACCTGTTTCAGATTTCCTCCCCTTGCATGTTGGAAGACTGTACTCTAATGGGGTCAGAGGCACAGGCAGTCAACAGAACATTCTTACTAGTCTCTGTAAATGTCATAGAATCTTCTGAGCAATCTGCATTGTCCATTCCTATGATGATTAATTTATCTTGGCTCCAGACATCTGTCAGTGTCCTCCTATTAGGTATTTCCTCTTTCTTCAATTCTTGGACAAGTGAAGATTTCATCCCATGTAACTTACAGCCAGTTGCAGGACACCTCAGCAGAGTGCATTATAGAGATATTGTTTCTTGCCAGAAACAAGGGTGTTTTGGCACTCTGTTCCTGCTGAACTTCGGTATGGATTTAGTATGGGTATTCAGTATGGAATTTGTATGGACATTTAGTATGTGGTCTGTAACTTTTTAGTATTGTAGGTGCATACTGTCCTATAGTTATAAATTTGACCTCTCGTTAATAATTTATTTTCTTCTCAGATGGTAGCTGTGTTCATTTCAGGGTTCTTCCATATGTCCTGTCTGTCACCCTTGGAGTTTTCATTGTGGTGGTGGTAGTCATTGCTGTTAACTTGTGTCCCTGTGTGCCTTTTTTCATTTACTTTTACAATTGTTTCCTTGATAAGGGGTGCCACAAAGGTGCAAAACCTTAATCTCTCCAGATGTCTCAGTCTCTTTCCAAGCATCTGGGTCCCAAGGTGAACACTTGAAACAAAAATTATATTACTGCAAATCCTTGGGCTCACTGGAGAAACTATTAACTCTCAATTTGTGAGAGCTCTTTTGTCTGTGAACAGATTCTAGTCTGTGCTTTCTTTTTCTGACAATACACTTCCTACGTAACCTCTGTGATGCCTTGTGCCACACATCACCTAACACTAAGTATGTCTCCCCTCTGTGAGCTCTCCCACTCTGTATCCTTTCAGCTGTCTGGCTATTGTTTCTCATACTACAGAAAACTTCTGCTATGGTGGCAGTGTGAGGCCACAGGACAATACTCCTCCAGTTCCGTGCCCAGTCAGACATTGACGCCTGACAGATAAGTCTTACTGACTTTTGCCACTTTCCCAAAATACTCCACTGTCTCTGTGTGGGTGCTGAAGACTTCTAAGAGCTTCATGGGTGTTTTGTGAGTACAAGTGAGAACATTACTCTTTACTTCAGTTAGACCAGTCCCTATAAACTCCAGAGAGGGATGTTTGACATTTAATGTGTTTGTTTGTTACCAGTTCCAGTGTCCTCTCCCTCAGCTCTGTAAAAGCCCATCTGTCATGCATGTCTGCTCATGCTCACCAAAGGAGTAAGCCTCCATTTTCTACCCTTTTCCAGGTTCATCAAAAGCTTTATATTAACAAATATATTGTTAAGATATTTGTCTAGTGGCTAGTTTGACTTAAACCTTGCAATGCACAGCTACATGGAACTGCCCTGTAACCTTCTAACTACCTGTGTGTTGCTCCACCTTTTCGTGAAGGTGCGAGAAGTGTGGGATAAGTGAAGGTCTCTATTTTCCATACACATCTTTTAAGTCTGGGTATGTGTAGAGGGAAACTTCTACAGTTGTGGCCACATTTTAGTTTAATCTCTATTTTTCTTGCTAAATTTCAGACCTGCAAGTTTCCTCATTCAGACACTTGACATCAGGGCAGCACAAGCGAGTACCATGTTTTTGTATTCACAAATTCAGCACTTGAGCCTGTGTCTTGGCCATTTTGGTGTGTTAGCATGGCCAGAGCCTCTACACTATTGCTGAAAGGATTAAAGGTTTCTCCATGTTTGCTGCCCTCTTAGTGCATAGAGATTGATCAAGATGTACAATGAATGGCCAAAGCAGAATCTTTTAACTTGATGAACCTTGAGTCCTGTGTGCAGTTTTGGGATATAAATATAAAATAGATACAAAGCAATTAGAGAGCATCCAAAGGAGGACCAGGGAGATTGTGAAGGGCCTAGAAGGGAAAGCCATATGAAGAGCAGATGAGATCACTTGGTTTGTTCAGCCTGGAGAAGATTCATTGCAGTCTACAACTTACAAGAAGAAGAGAAGGGGCAGACACTGATCTCTTCTCTGTGGTGCCCAGTGACGGCCTAAGGGAATGGCCTGAAACTGTGTCTGGAAGGTTTAGTTCGGATATCAGGAAAAGGTTCTTCACCCAGAGAGTGGCTGGGCACTGGAACAGGCTCCCCAGGGAAGTGGTCACAGCACCAAGCCTGACAGGGTTCAAGAAGCATTTAGACAATGCTCGCACGCACAGGGTGTAATTCTTGGAGCTGCCTTGTGGAGGGCCAGGAGCTGAACTGGGATGATCCTAATGGGTCCCTTCCAACTCAGCATATTCTGTTACTCTGTGTTCACATCTTCATCAAGCGTTTTGTGGTATCTGAGACACTCAAGGCGTTGCAGTTTACCTGGAGACCTCTGAGGTCATCCACTAGGGAATTTATAGCAGAAGCTTAATGGCTTGGAGACCTTCACAGTGTGAATGTACATGTGGACTGTCATTCAACTGAAACATGTATAGTTTATATGTTTTATTTTTACTGTAATAATTATTGTATTCTGCATCTGGTTTTGCCTGACTTTCCCATGTACTTTAAGGTTTTTTGAAGTTCTGTATTTCTCTGAAGTTCAGAGGGATTTAAATTGCCATCTGGAAAACCCTTCTTGGCTTACTTGCTCTATGGAAGAAGACTCTACTGACCCTGCAAAGGAGAAAATTTCTCTACTCTCAAGTAATAAAGCATTTCTCACAGTGTAAAAATACCTGTGGAGTGCACATCATGAAAAATTCCAATGGCTAATAGGTAACCTTTAGCATTCTCAAATTATTTTGAAAAATTCTAAAGGCTAGAAGCAGCATAAGCTTTACTCGTAGAGCACAGCACTGCAGCTCAGGAAGGTGCAGGGTACAGTATGTACCAGCACAATTTCAGCCCTGGGTGTCCTTTGATAATTAACAGAGTGCTGTCATTTCTAGTGGAATCTCTGTGTGTCAGCATCAGCACCAAAGAGAAAAAAGAAAATGTACATAGCCCCTGATGAATACTGCTCTACCCTGTGAAAACAGGATGGCAGCAGTACAGAGAGTGTATGGCAGAGTCTCAATCCTCCCCTTCTCATCCCTCTTCCCTTTCTATATAGGACTGTGCATTTGCGTTGAGCCCAAAGAATATGGCTACTATTCTTCTTTTTTGGTTACTGAACATAACAACACCAGGCTATTTCAGCCAGTTAACAGAATGCGAATATCTAACATGAATGGAGAAAGTAGACTTCTGGAGTCCTCCAACAGGAAATAAAGATTCTGTCTCTTAAGAGACATAATTAGTAACATCTATCTCTGGATGTCATGATTTCTTATTCTCAAATCAGTTTATCCTGTGCTGCCTTCTGCTCAGCTGCTGAGTGTGATCTGCTATGGAGAGATGGTATTTGCTGCCTCTTGTGGTTTTTTTTTCATTGCCACTCAATTTTTAGCTGAATTGTTTCTTGTGTCAGTATAGGACTATTGCCAGATTTATTCAGAATGTCCTGAAGGAACAAAACACCCATGATTTTAGATGTCGTTTATTCTTCTGGAGGATTTGGTCCTTAAGGTTAGGTGCAACCTTGGTACTGATGTTATAATGGCAAATTGGTCATCTGCCAATCATCTTCTATTCGAAATTTAATGCTGATTTTTTTTTTTTATATTATACATTCTCTTTGCTCAGTTTTAAACTACGTGCAGTTTTGTATGAGAGACTGACGTAAGATAAATAAATAGATGAAATGTTGTTGTTGAACATTGAAATATGGTAACTTTAAATAGGCAGGCATAGACATGCTGGTTCCACTTAGTAGCCTGATCGCATAACATATAGTTAAAATATTATGGGCTTAATGGAGTATGTAGTTACTCTGTTTCATTAAACATTTTGTATGTTTTTCTATCCAGTGAAGAAGTTCTGAGCCTAGATTTTTAAAATGCCTATTAAAGTATCTTAAGCAAAACTAGTTAACAAATCACAGTAACCTAAGTGTAACTTGGTAGATACTGTAAAATCATTGGTGGCTACAAGAATTATTTTAGGTAATATAAAACCTGCATTACAAAGGCAAGGAATCTATTAACTGTTCTTTTGTACCTGTGCATGATATTTTCAGGTGCAGCTGTCCCTGTCTTAGTAATTTGTTCCCTGTAAGAGGCTGTTTCTGTCCTGTTGTCCCCAGGCATTCCTGGTACTGCCTCCATACACTACTTTCTCTGAGTAGTTATGATAAGTGTGTCCATTTCACTCACATCGAGCTTGCCCTCAACATTGAATATGATTAATATTAAAATAAGTTTGTTCAGAGAGACTTAACACCATGCTTTAGGTGGAAACACGATATGGTGAAAAAAAAGAAAACAGAATTCGAGTTTAAACTGAGCAGCTGGATGCTTCTCCAGCTTTTTCATCCCTTATTCTTAAATTTCTGAAGCAGTGTTTTAGGTGGGTATTCCATGTTCGTAACAGGCTGTTTTGCAGGTGTTGTCTTCTGATTCAGGGCACTGGGGCTTCATGAATGTGAGAAGCTCTGGGAAATGCCATCAAAGTTCTTGCTTTCTTTTGTCCTGTGCCTCCATTGGTACTGGCAATGAAATGGACGCCTACGGAGTAGGGAGGTGGTGAGAGGGATGAGATTCTTCGTCTGACAAGAAGTGCTTATCTTTTCCACCTCTCCTGTGCTTTTATGTTAGCACCTTCCTTCTGTGCAAGGTCTTTAACATTCATTCATTCATAAGGAATTTCTAGTTGTTACAATACTCTTGAGACTGGCAAGTTTGTGTAACATTCCTAAAACTCAATATAGAATACAAGTCAAACCCTGTTACGATTCTTCACTATGCAGCCATAGTTTTTGGTTTGATGCCAGCTCTGTAGTCATCCTATGCTGTAAACTCAGATCTTGGATGCATTAGTACTGAGGATGGCCCTTCCAGCTTGGGGTGGACTTGAACAACCTTTACCTTATTTCCAGCTCTTGCTTGGCTTTCTGCGTTCCTCCTTATGCCTTGTAACAAAGTTAGGTTCTCCTTTCTATGAAAAATCACCACTGTCATCTCTGTCTCAGTCCCAGTTATTTAAGGAATGTTACAAGTTTCACCTTTCAGAATCAGAACATGACAGTAAAATTAATTCAGTCATTTCAAACAGTATTATCACATGCTTTTAGGAACTCATGTAAAATTCAGAGGCATCAGAATGTACGAAGTGTTCATTATTTTTGATCTTTTTAATAACTTTGTCTGTAGTTTGAAGACTTCAGATATATATTTTTGAACCTTATTCCATCTCTGATACGAAAAACACATACTTCTTCTAAGGCGTGAAGTTAGAGTTACATATAATGTATGAAAGCTGGTATAAAAATATTTGTATTAACATTTTGAGAACTGGCAATACCACAATGAATCCCGGTAGCACGAATATTGTTGGTCTAACTGAAAAGTTATAAGCTAGTAGAAAAATCATTCTTACAAGAGAAATGGCATATTTTTAGATCTTACTGGCTTATAATAAAATTCCTTGTATCCATGTAAAGCCTCTTGACAAACCTGTGAAATATTTTACAGTAGAAGCTCTAAGTGCTGAGTACCGTGGACAGCAAAAAGGAGAAATTTTAAGATTTTGAGAGAGTACTCCCTTGGCATTAAATATCATACCTTACTTTTTCCCAGGTCTTCTTGTGCTCTTGTCTCCTGCAGCTACCTATAAACTCCAGTGCCTTAATGCCATCTCAGTTTTCTATTTTTGTTGTAAATCTCATTGTTCAATAGCAACCTGTAGTGTTCCTTCTTTCTGTTAAACATAATAATAAAGAATATGAACAGAAGGAATGAAAGCAGGAGAGCTGTGACATGTACCATGTGAAAGCTGCCCTTCTTTCTGAAGGAGATACAAAAGGTGGGGCAGCAGTGGAAGGACTGCAACTAGGAAAGAAGAAGGAAGAATCATCAGAGGGAGGATCTCAGAGATACTTCTGTAAATTTAAAATGATGAAATGAGAAGTTGCAGAAGAGAAACCAGAGATTGAGATAAATTTTCAGTAAACCCTGTGATACTGTCGCACTTCAGGGTAATCTCTCTGCATCGACTCCAGTATGGGTTAGATTTCTCTAAATCTGTTTCAGCATGCTAAGTTGATAGATATGCTGCAATTTTTGTAGTTGTATTTGTGTTGTTAGTTTCCTGCTGATTCATGGTGCTCTGAAACAGTCCATCCAGTAGCCCAGTAAACATGGAAGGGAGCAGGCTGGGTAGACTAGAGGTCATGAAGGACTGGGCTTGGAGGTAAACTTCAGCTGCAATAGGATTGCACCTGGAGTCACCCACAGAGCTGCTGTACTGAGATCTGCTGCGGAGCCATCTTCCAGATAGTTCTTGCAGTTCCAGGATATAAGAGGGGAAACATTTAAGATGGTCATGTGATAAAGGAGATACTTCGGTATTGTGCTAAGATGAAACAATAAACTTGGACTCTTTCCTCTGGACAAAATTTCTCTTAAATTGTCATGTAAGGCATTGGAGTTTGTGTGAATCACTAATGCCATCATATTGAAGTTTAAATTTCCATAATGCATTAATTTGCATGAAAATGTACTTATGCTCAGAACAGTGTCTTATACTTTTCTGGATGCTATATCCACATCTTCCAAGTACCACAGATAGTACCTTTAATAGTGAACTCTCTCAGCTGGCAAGGGGAGAATACAGATGCTTCTCTAGAAGAACTATGGATATTTGCTGTGGGTAAAAAATTGGCCACTTTGCTTTGAGTAGGGAGAATGAAAATGGACTGAGTAATCAGTTGATTTTGCAACCAAGGAAAATACATCAGCAGCTGGATATGTGTCTGGATCTGGACCTGCAGCCTCCTGCAGATTCTTTGGCAATATACAGCATGTAGTATCCGTTGGAGGATCTTGACTTGCACTTGGAAGCAGAGGCTTTAGTTTGGTAATAAATCATTCTCAAAAGCCACTTTTCTCTAAAGAAAAGTTGTTATATTCAAGAATTGAGTTGGAAAGTCTGTGTAAAAAGTATTATATTCTTAAAACCTTCTAAAGCTCAGTTTCAAGCATTGAAAGCTTAAGCAAGTGTTTTTCAATTGTTGACAAAATGCTTAGTCATCATTAAATTGGAGCTATGTAGTAGCCTGGAAACCTCTGAATGCCACCAGTGAAACCAGGTTCTACTACTTTCATAACTTTTTTGTCCCCATCTGTTCTCCCCTTACATCTTCGGCCTCCATGACTAAAAGATGACCTTTAGGTAACTTGTGAGTCTTGCTTGCAGTTTATCAACAGGACCAAATGATGCTTAGCTTTCCAAATATCTCCCAAAATGCCATCTCTCTGGTTAACCTCTTTGTCTTTTACTTTCAGGAAGTAAAGAGACCTTTCTTCCAAAAACTCATTAAAATTATTTAAGAGTTCTCTGTGTTGTGTGTTTTGGTTTGCAGTAGCCTTTGCTCACACTACTGACAAAGTAGTTTTATGTCTCCACTTGCGTTTTTTGTGATTTTCTTTAATACAGACTGAAAGTGAGCATAAGAGCAGAGTACATACAACTGTAAGGAAATACATTTGGCAAATCCAGGAACAGTCATATGGGACACATGATGGCTCAGTAAAATGTTCTTTTTTCCTTTTCTTGTTCTCTGTTTCCTCCCCACCTCTTCTAAGTACAAACAAACAAATAGCTTACAAACCCAGCTCTTATTTCCAATGTGTAAACTGGAAGGAAGTGGCATATAAATTTAGATACTCTTTACTATGAGACAGATTGAGTAGCAATTTGACTGTAACTCTCAAATTGTCTTAGGTAGGGATTATCGTGAGGGTGGGAAGAAATGTGAATCTGGGCTTGTTTGGCCAGGATTGCAGTAGTACTGGATAGCCAGTGGCATGTGCAGACAGTGGACCCAAGTATTTTCTGAGAAGCAAGTCTGAGCTAGAGTCTTTGGAAGAAAAACAATTCATGTGCTTGAGAAAGTAAAGAGGTAACGTATGAATGAACTGGAGGTTGGCTCATTGTAAGTACTGAACTGGAGACAGTCAGTTTTGGAGTGGAATTGTAGTTTCACAGACAGATGATCTCTTCTTACCATATGCTGTTGCCAATTTTTAAGAGAAGGGGTTTTCCCTGGTCCCCTGAGTTCAGCCTGCCATCCTCTTCCCTCTTCTCACATCTATGGGCTCGTGTATGTGGGCTTGCGACCTCTCTTGGACTTCATCTGGAGCTCAGCAGACCCTTCTCTGCATCAAGTTAACTGAGCAACACAGCGAAGAACAATTTTAGCAGAAGCCTGTGTAGGCTTTCTTACTTTTCTGTGAACTGAATTGGCTCACAGAGGGATCTGGGTTTGCTATAGACTTTATAAGGTAAGCAGTGGGAGCCAGTGACTGATGTGGAAGGGCAGAGAGAGAAGAGGTGGGAAGTACTCCCTTTGTGGTAGTAGTGAGCTGTTAAACCACTAGCCCCATCTTAAGAAACAATTCTGTGACCACTGCTTGGCCTTAAAGAATCACCTGCATCACTGTGAGCAGTGTCTCTGAGGATGGTGTTCTTGCACAACTGTTGGCAAAGTGGGGGTTGCCTGACTGGGAAATCTCTGATTTGAAAAACCTACTAAGAACCCAAGTTTGAGATGTAAGAAACCAGAGATTGTGGCTGCTTGCTCAAAGTCAGCATGGTATTCAATTAGATGCAGGCTGGAATGCATTTGAAGAAATAAGATTCTGTGTAATTGTACTTGGGTGGCTGAATTTAATATTTATTAGATGTCTTAATCCTTAAAGTGTATAGCATGCATAGTTTTTTGGTTTTTTTTTTTGAGGGGCAACCACTTTATTAGTTTGTTCCAAACCATACTTTTTCTGACATGAACATCATGCAGGTCATCAGTGTTTTTGACTCAGCATTTCCCCAGCTGCCTAGTGATGCACTGTATAATCATGCAACACCTACCTTGTTACATGCCGTATAATTGCATGCTGTTCCTGTCTATATGCTAAAGTTGCATGCTTGTGTTGAATTGATGATGTGTTTCCAGAAGTCTGTATATGATGCACATCACCATGGTGTCTAAGCAGCTATATTGGTGAGGTTGCTAAATAGTCAAAGTATTTGCTAATTGTTTTAAGCATTTCCTTAAATGTTATTCATAGACTATCAAAAGAAAATTTTGTACTCTGTACATTTAGGAAGGATTTATTTCCATGTGATGTAAACAAGTCCCACACATGCTCTCATTTTGTCTTTAAATGCCAAGGTATTTTTCTAAAAAGGAACAGCAGGAGTTCTGGTGGATTATTTTGAAAGTGAATTAGATTGATCAAAATTTTGACTTCTGACTCTTTACTTTTTGTAGTCTCTTTAATTTTTTGTTACAAAATACCAAATTAAGCAGATTCTGCAGTCAGTACAAGACGGCAATTTTGATAGGACAAAATCAAATTGCTTCAAAGCTCAGTTTTTCTTTTCATAGCTGTGATAGCATTGCATTGTTATATTGTTAATTGAGAGTGCAGTTCTAGTGAATAATGTTGTGTTACAATAAAATATAAAATAGTAAACAGTCCGCAATTCAAGAAGAAGTTGATTAAAATTGATTTATTACTTTTAAATCTGATCCCCAAATTTTAGAGCCTTGATAATAGCCTATGTTTATAAATAAAGTTTCACAGAAGAGCAGAAGTTAAGATCTGCTCGTCATGTCAAGAATGGGGAATTTTGAAACATGAAGAAAACCTCTGTTGCGAGGCATTATGAAGTATATTGGGGTACTGTGTAATGTTGCAATGAGCTAAAAACCTGCTTGGAAAACTCTTGTTTAGTCTCAATGATGAAGTATTGTTTGTTAAAATTTCAGTAGATATAAGAATTTCCAAGGGGAAAGCAGCATATCCTTACTGTGAAACTTCTTTCTTGTAGGTGCCACTCTGCTGTAAATTTAACTGACCCTAGGAGTATTGGTCTTTGAAAGCACATAAGAATAGGATTTATGGTTCTGAGTTAATAAAATATGCTGATGCCACTGTAAGCCCTATTTAGATAGACAGCAGTAATCTCTGTTGAGCAGTATGAAACCGTCTGTCTCTAAGTACTGGAAAGCTAATAGTTCACAGCAAGGTTGTACCACATCCAGAGATGAGAAAAATGTGTCTGAAGTCAGAAGAGTTTTAGCTGCATGATTTTGTTTTCTTTTGTAATTGTATTCTTTCTCCTGTGCTAATATTGTACATCATGTCAAGTAAACAAGATACCCAAAGAGCAGAGAGGAAAATGTGCTTTTAAAAGTTCATACTCTACCTTGCTTTTGTTGGCCTTAGCACAAGGAAAAATATTCTTCTGAATCTACAAGATTCTGAAGTGAATCTGGAGTATGTGAAATTGGTGTTAAAGATGGGGTATGTTGTGTGTTCATAAAGAAAACACATTTAGCTCAATAATGAGATACACTGAGAAAGCTAACTTAATATGTTGCCACATTGTATGTTCTGTACAGTATAAAAATGCTGTTTCCAAGTTTTTATCTTTCATGAAAGGAGTTGATAGAATTATGTTTGAAAAGATGACTTTGAATTTGTAATTTTTCTATTGTGTTTGAAATATTTGACATTTAAATACGTGGTTGTATTTACATATATTGCATTTTCATTACAGCTAATCCTCTTGAAACTTGGTTGGCAGATGCCTTAAGCAGTTCTCTAAAATTGGGACAGATACAGTATTCTGCAACCTTGGAATTTAATTGCAAATAAAGAACATTTTCTAATTGTATTTTTCCACTTTTAAGATTCCACTTTTAAATTTTAAAAGAGAATTGTTGTATGTGAACAAAGGAAATAGACTTTAGTGGAGAGATTATATCTGAAACTTTACTAGTTGTCACCTTATTTTGTTAGAAAATATTAATAATCAATAGTTTATGTGCTGCAAACATAAAGATTACCTCTCTGATCTACTTAATATATTAAGTAAATAAGTCTGTGGGAAAAAACTGTTCTGTGTACATCCTAAGACACACATGTTTTTACAAAAGGCAACAGTTTTCAATATTAAGATAACTTTATAATTTGAAAGGAGAGTAGAATAAGGAATAATTTCTTTGACAAGTGTTATGTTTGTTATAGTCCACAAATACATGATGTCCATATGTGCTGGGATTTTGATTTTTGTTTTGGGGCTTTAAAACAAATATCCTCAGCATTTTTTCACCCTAATTTCCTAGCTTTTAATTTATTTAAATGTTGAAAGATATAGCTAAATATAGCAAAACATTTGGTTCTGTATCTAAACTAACTTAGCAAATACCCTTAAGTTCACAGAATTCAATAATAGACATGTAAACAGTCTGAAATACAAGGGAAAAAATAAATCTATGTTCTTCTGTGGAGATATCCATTGTAAAAAACAATGTAGAATCCGGACTACATGAGCCTTTCTATTAATTATAGTTGGTTTTTTTCAAGCTCAATTTCCATTATGTTTAGAAAAGTATCCAACAATTCCTCTTCCAGATAACTTACAGTCCACTCCCTCTTGTGATTCATCCTAACCATGGCTGGATTCATCCATTTGAACATCAGGTGTTTCACTAATGCTCCTGAGCTGGAAGAGCCCCTCTCCCTGGCATCCCATACAGTGGATAAGCCACAGGCTCTGCCAGGAGCGCTGCATTAGGTAGAGAATATATCCTGTGTAGATGTTTAAAGTTAGGTAGGATAAATCTGATTTTAGTATTGCATCAAAGCAAGTAAAAGTGGTTCAGAGCTAAATTATTTGACCAGGCATTTTCAATTTAGTGTTTGACTCTGGTTTGACTTTGTTCCTTGTTAATCCCTTTGGTCTTTGCTTTTGCATCTTCTTTTAATCAATATAGTTCTCCTGAGCAACTTGTTTTCCCTGACAAGATTATAAAAGGTCCTCCATGCTCACATGATCGCTTTTTGATGCTTGTATTCTTACAAACCTTTCACACCTTTTTTCTGGTAAGTTGCTGCTTGTTGGAAGCGATTAATGGTTATGAAATGCCCAATGGCTGCACTGAGCCAACTCAGGGGTCCTTCCAAAGCTCATCTCCCTTTTGAAAAGAGCAAAATACAGTGGAAGATTATGCCTTTGTTTACCAGATTTTTCTGAACATGTTTCTCATGTGTTGTCAGTTTGTTTTGACCATGTTGGGGTCCCAAATCTCACTCTTCATGGTCTTTTTGGTGGGAGGGAGAATTCTCCTGAGTCATGGTGGTGTTTCAGAATTGTCCTTGATGAATGTGTGTGTTACTGCCAAACTCTGTGACAAAATATCTGGTCTCAAAATACGTAGTTTGTTTAATACCACCAAGATAAAGTACAGTACGAAGTGATAAATGAGCCCTCAGCTTCTACAGCATCTGTGTTGGGGAGAGCTGTGCTGTGTTTCAGGGAGATGGCAGGAGTCCACCCTCGCCAGCAAGGTCTGCAAGGCTCGTTTCCACCTTTTACCAACCTCTGTCTCTCTTGGACATCACCTTGCCAGGGTAGTTGAGAGAGCCCAGCCCCTGACCTCCCCATGGAGGCTGGGTGAGGCGGGCATCCCTGCCGTGCCAGGGCCTCTGTGCCTGCCTGGGATGCGGCACTGCTGGGAGCAGAGGGCAGCAGATAACGAGCAGGCAATTAAACAGCTTAGGAAAAGAAGACACAGAGTAAATGCTGTGTGCTGCTCATCTTCTATTTTCATAAACTCATACATAGGATCCAGTGAATTGGGAAGTAGGATGAAGGTTATCACAATTTTGACCCAAACACTTATATGGCTAATCTCTTTCTAAATGCTTATGTTTTTAATCTCAAGCCTCTTTATGTGGCTGAGCTGCACTTTTTTTCTAACTTGACTTTGTTTTATGGGGAAGTATTTCATATCAGATTGCTTAAGCTCTGGGCTGTCATGTAAATACCTTCTGTCAAGTATATAATACACATTTTAAAATTTGTCTAAATATTTATGCTCTTGAGGGGATCACTGGATCTCTCGACAGACAGTTACAACCTGGCGAGTAAATAAAGTGTACTTTTTTTTTCAAATCTTTATTGTTTTTGCAAGAAAATGTAAGTGTTTGAAAGATATTTGAATCTTACAAAATTCTGGACTATAATTTTATTATTTACTTGAGAAAAAACTACCTCCTGTTTTTCAGCAGTGTCTGCAAATATATGTATGTGCATATATTTATATAAATATTTTTAAAAATGCTTGTATTTCTTCTAAAAACTAAAGACCAAAATATGAACTACATGAATTTATATGTGCCACCGCATTATATCTTTAGACATGCTATGAAACGCATTTTTTGTTATTTTAGATTTGCTTCCAGTATGTGCTTCATGGATTAGTTTTTTCTTATTTTAGTAATTTTCTGCCCATATTACATTGGTAAGATATCTTGTGTTCTGAGTCTTTAAAATGAAATAATTAAATTTTCAGTGACATTCCGTGGAGTAAAGTTCGATAATTTTCACTCATTTCCAGGTAATGAGCTGTATTTTTCCATGTTTGTATGAAAAGGAAAATTATTAACACTGAAGTTTAGAATGTAGTTTGTGATCAATAAGAGTTACAATAATTGTGATTGATATCAAACACAAGATTGCTGTTATGTTAAATATGTCAGAAACTGTACACCGATAAAAAAAGGTCTTGAAGTTTTAACTGAAGGAAGTACATTTTGGATGCTAGTCTATATAAGTCATAATACATTGTATTTGCCTTTCTTTTTGCCTTTATTTTTTTTAATTTTAAATAATAAAATATATCCAGAGAAAGTAAATCTGTGATTTTAACATCTTTTGACAAGCACATTAGACTGTAGAAAGAGCATCCAAGTTGGGGCTCGGGGCATATGGTGCTACCTTCTGCTAGCATAGCTCCAGAACAAGTCACTGTGTTCACCAAGGGGTCATATTCAGACTCTCAGGTTCCTTCCTCTGGTCTGGGGGAAAAAAACCCCACATTTCCCCTTCACATGGAAAAATCTAAACACAAACTGCAAACCTCACTACCCTGGGATACCTTCATTGTGCAGAGAACACACAGATGCTATGAGATGTTTTGCTGTCAATCAGGTTTTTTGTCAGGGCATTCAAGAAAGGCACTATATTAGCCTATGTAGATATTTATAGCTACTTTTTAATTCTGAAAAGACATATCATACTACTTTGAAAGAACATATGTTTATATCATGATGTGAAATTGTAGAAGCATTTCAAACTTACTTACATTCAGAGTATTATTTGAGTAGGTGTTTTGTGAATAGGTAGCAACTGTCACAAACTTATTTTTCACATCTTCCTAGATTGTCTTATTTTATTTAGATTTAAAGACCGGTATTTATAATAGATAATCCAAGTGTTGTGTGTCTTGGGAATTCAACATATGGATGAGGATATGGAAGGCATTAGTTATATGAGATTTGTTGACCGGCTTTTAATTCAGATTGTCATTTTTAACACACGGCGGTGCAGATGGTGAAGTTTTGACTGTCCGTCAGAGCCCAAATACCTTAGGGACAGCTGTTGCTGATAAATCATTTTACATGCTTTAGGTCAAGAGTCATCAAACCTGTTACAGCACCTGCTTCTACATATGCAAATCTGTTGTTTTATCATTTCATTAAACAAGGAAAAGTAGTGATCTCTCTTGGCCATCAGTAAGCCTGGAACATATCCCGTACGAAATGAAATACAGCAAGAAGACAGCTGTGGTTTCTGCAGTACTGCCATGGGATGCTGCTTCTGTTTGGGGGCTTTGTTTCTGGAAGACTGCCTGCAATTTGGAAGGAGGGTAGAAAGACAAGTACATGTTTGGAGGCAAGAAGTAAAGGGAAGGTGTTTGCTGTCATTGACTGTAGGGTAGTTGTGAAGTTTGACATGCCCAGAAGCCAGCGGGTGCCATGTGGGGCTCCCCTACACTGCATACCTCTGTTTTCATCATCTGGTGAGCCTGCAGCATGATTTCCAGGCACTGGAGCATACAACATGTCTACTTTGGTTTGGAGTTGATTGATCCACAGTACAGAACACGCTTGTGGGATCTTCCCTTGCTATAGAAGAACATAAATGATTGAAATGTTTTCTTAAGAAAGAAAGGTATCATTTGTTTATGTACTTCAATGCCTAGCAAAAAAAATCCTGTCAAATGGCAGCACACGGCAGCAACAGGGGGTTTACTCCACAAGGTTATGCCTGAGCTTTGGAAACTCTAAGATGTTTGTATTTGTTTAATTTACCAGGTATGTAAAGAGAGTTTAAATCGTGAGGAAGAAACTTCTTTGTTTATTGCACTTCACAAGTAGGGCTGTGGCATGTAATAGAAATGGCACTTTAGGATTTTTTTTTTTAAGCAAACTGACAGAAGATTTTATCCTGCACTGCCGTAGATTGCTGTGGGGGAGAAAGGGAAATAGTAAAATTGATGAAGAAATGTTGCATGCTGTCATTTTAGATTATGTTATTTTGCCATGAATTTGCTGCTAATTTTTTTAAAGATACTGTAAAATTCCGCTGTTGCAGAAAGTACCATGGTAGCACTGTCATCTGTTAATTATTTCATTCCATGGATAGTTTGTCAACAGTATTTTAATCAAGCCACCAGCAAAAATGCTTTTTGAACATTTTGTGGAGAAAAACGAATACCCCCCTGACCTTTCAACCTTGTCAGCTGAGTTTTCCCATTCTGACACTAGGCATTATTTTTGCAAAGGTTGGAATTTTAACTCTTCAGTGAACCAGATATCATTTTTATTGGGATATTAATTCTGGTAGGTGCTAATCTCATCAAGATTTGCAGACATTTTCCTTCGTAGGCCATTCTGATTTGTAGCTTTTTCTTTTCACAGCAGTATTAAATACCAAACCTCTCTGATATGGAAGTTCATTAGAGATATGTCTTTGATGGCAGCCCTTTCAGGGCTTCAGTTTCAAATACCTTGATGTAAAGCTTAAGAAGCCATTGTGTTGTAAGCCCTCCTTGATGTGTCTTATTTAGATCTGCATAGTAAATCAAGGAAAGTAAATAACAAGGCAGCAGATGGAAGCATGGAGATAAGGCCAGTGAACAATTGTATTTGTATTTTGTTATGATGTTGACAGGAGCTAAAATTCACTAATCTAGTTCAACTGATCTGCATTTCAAAGAAATCTCATTTAGCAGCAACTTGAAGGTTTGGAGGATAAAGTTCTTTTATTGCAGCTTTTATTGCATTCTTTGCTAATTTATCTGGTCAAGACTTAGCCTTGCTTACTTAAAGCAGCAAGCATGTTACAAGGAGTCTTAAATACTACGAAAGCATTAATGTCTAGACTATGAACTGAAGGTAATTACATATCCAGCAGTGAATAGGCTACATTTAGGAAATACTGTTGTCCAAATGGAATTGGAAGAGAAATGCAGATAAGGTGTTTTTCCTCATTTTCTCTAAGTTGTTTTTTTTTAAATAATTAGTTTTTAATTGTGTGGAAAATTAATATATAAGCAAATGAAAAATTATTAAATATAAACCCCAGAATTTCTTGAACTGTGAGTTCTATCATACCATACTTTGCTGTTCTGTTTACAAGCTGATAGCTCATATTAAGGTTCCATTTAATGATCGCCCTCCTGTATCTATGAAACAAAACTATTAAAAAGTGGAAAATAATTTAATAGAATGATGGACCACACTTATTTTATGCGTGCTCTAAATTACGTAGACGATGCATATGTAAGTTAGGTACTTCATATTAGATACAGTGCAGCCATGTAATTTGGAAAAAAAATGTGATAAATACATTGTAAGAATCAAATATTTTTAAAATGAAAAGGGATCTAAAGCAGAATGTATGGTTTCCTTTTGGAAATTTAAAAAAGTTGCTCAATCTTAGGCCCAAAAAATAGGCTTTGATTTAGTTTTCAGTTTATAATATAAATACTAACAATAGACTGTTTAGGGTATAGAACATAAGAGTGTCCATACCTATGTACAGATGTAATGATAATAAACCAAAGCATGCCAGGCCGGTGTACATCCACTCTAATAATGGGCCCCTAAGACATGTAAATTAAACGCAGCAGCTGCTAAGTGTTAATGCTATAGTCCTTGCTGCCCTTCTGCAGCCTGTCCTTGTCACAGAGCCTACACCTGTGCCCCGAGGACTGCACTTCCATCTCATTTGCAGTGTGGGTCTTTGCACTTCTTTGTAGTGTGGCTTTGTAGGCTCGAGAGGAGTGGAGGGGGAGGCAGCTGGGGATGAGAGTGCTTGCAAGGCTGCAGTGATATCTGATAGCTTTTGACTGTGGACTCCATAGGCTAATCAGATCATGGGGTGGTAAATTCTTCTTTAGTTGTAGTACTGGCTTAAGCATCTTTTGGTTCCTTCTCCTCATTGCTATACCTCTAAAAATGTTCATACAGTGTTTTGTGGGTCTGGTGGACTCCATAAGTTTGAAAGCTGCTTTTATTTAGCCAGTTTACTTTTAATCTAGATTAGTTCCTCAGTAGGGTTGACCATGTAGCTCCATGCATGCTTTCCTTGGCACAGCTCAGTGGCCAGTGCTGGGAAGGGTGAGGTGGTACTGGTCCTGCCTCTACCACTGAAGGAAATGTTCCTCAGTCTACACCCCAAGACACACAGGCTGAGCTTCCACAGTGCAGCGAGCCATGCCACATCACAATCGTGTCATCCCACCTTATCCACGTTATGTCTCCTCACTGCTCTCTTGCCCTAGCAAGGATTACCATCTTTGGTCAAAAGTTGATCACCTGCTCTTCAGGACTGTTTTAAAGTCAGCACAAGAGAGGAGTGAGAGTCTGCAGGTGGAGCTGAAGAAGATTAGAGAAGTTAGGGCTGCTTTGGCTCCAGATTAGAGTGGTTTAAGTCATTGTGCTGCTGCATTCTCTGGAAATTTTACCTTTACCTCCAGACCACTGTACGCTCTGTATGTGTGAAATGAAGTGGACAGTACAAATAGCAGTTATTTAAAAAAGTGATTTCCAGTGCTTTGTGAGAGAAATACATACCATATAATGATGACAATAAAATAAATCAAACTCTCCTATAAAACTCCAGTGTAACTGAACATTTATTTCCATTCCGATCTGCCAAAGTTCAGAAGAAAAATTTTGAATTTAAAGATATCCCAAGGATGTCATCCTATTTACAGCACCCAGAAGCAAACAGGTCCACGATATCAAGCACAGACATGTTCACATTTTTAGTTAAACTCTACCTTCTTCTGCATAACAATGTAAATCATCCCCTCAGATAAACATATGCTCCTGTTGTCTGGCCTGCCAAGGTCTCCAGAGTTTCAACACCCATAATCTGTTTTTACCTTTGGCTTCAGCATCGCTGACTCTCACTCCATCCCGCCCAAGCCCATCCTGCGTTCTGGCATTGCCTAAGGTGACAAGGAGGGATCCCGGCTGTCACCGAATGCCTGCCTCTTGTCTTCCTGTCTCTGCTGGCTCCGTGCACGTTGTGTTCCTCACAGAGCTGCATAAGGGGACAGTGTTTTCAGCAAAAGGGATAGCAGAAGAGAAAATAAAGAGAAGAAGGACAAATAGAGGGAAGAAAAGCCAAATGGAATTTTAGGGAATTTCTCACATCTCTCTCTGCAGAAACCTTTTACACCCCTGCTACTAATACAGGAGTGCCTTAGCACCATAACTGTAGTGGACATTAATGAGAAATCTTCTCTCAAGTGATAGGGATCCAAACTAGTTAGCAATGAGGCCGATTAAAAAAACAAGCTTGAATTCCTTCTACCATCACATTGGTATTGGTGTTGACGGCATAACCCTGATGGGCTGAATTGTGTGAGATGCTCCTTGTCTGGAATCACACTGAACTGCTCAGCATTCATTTCTTCAGCTTCTGCTGCATGTCCCTGTGCTGAATGACAGCCTAATGTTAGAAAGAGAAGGGCAGATAGAGCTGGAAGGAATATGGGGGAAAGGAGGTGACACTTTTCCCACTGGTGATGACTGGAGTAAAATATTCCCAGACATAATAGGCACAAGAAGAACTATACAAATTTATCACTATCTATTGAACCTTCCTAAGCTTGGATTTTAGTTTAACAACAGTTTACCAAGTATTATATGTGTTTGTCCAAAATCCTGCATTATATCTCGGTTGGTGGATTGTCTGGTAGGGCTAGTTAGCCTGTTTCTTCTCTCATCCATCTCATATATATAATTTCCTTTAGGATGGTAGATAGGTAGCCATGCAAGGAATTATTTAGACATAGGTCTTTCTTTTGTTTTTATGCCATTCTATCCTCTTGCAATTCAGTTTAAGGTTGTATTTCTGGTCAATATATTTTAAATAAGTATTGACTAAATCTGCAAGGGAAATGAGGAATATTTCTCTAACTCTTAATGATAATCCAAATCCAACAGATTTGAAGAATTTGGTATACAAGTGATGAGAGGAATAGATTTTAAAATATTACAAATTTTGGCATGTCTTTTCAGGTCTTGCAGGAGATCTATATAAAAAACATAAGGAAGATTATTGATTATCTTCATGGCACTGATGCATAGTAGAGAGACCCTTTTACTTGTAGATAGATAATTTGTCCTGCCTTTCTGTTTTTATTATGTAGGAGGAGGGAAGTACTGCCAACTCTGTTGTTTTCTGAAGCATTGTTTTTTTCAATCATAGCATAATAAGGTTTCTTAAATTGCAGACAAACCAAATAGCTTCATTCAGTTTAATAGAACAACATTTAGAGAAGTCTGTAGTATAACACCTGTGTTGCTTTAATTATTTACATCATGGTTGATCTCTTGTTTACTCATTGTCTTGTTTGCAGATCAGGACAATGATACCACAGATCAGCTGGAAGGGGCTTTAGCACAGATATATTTATGTCTTTTGTCACTGTTTTAATACGTCTTTCTTAACAATTTTTTTGGCATTTATTAGCAAAGCAGTAATCACTTTTGTGAGTTTATGTTTTTTGAGATAAGATTTCTGGGTAGAGGCTTTTAGATAAACATGGTTCTAAAGACAAAGGATTATAATACTACATTAGACAGTCTATACAATTACAAATGAGAGTAAATATTGTTCAGTCTTAAACCAAACCAAAATCAAACCTCCAATCTAGTCCTTGATTTTATATGCTATGATATCAGGCCACATTCTACTCTAATTTTTTATTTAGTTACACCGAATATAGGTATTGAAAGTAAAATTAATAGGATGCTTATCTACAAAAATGGAATTTTGTATCATATTAATCTCAAAAAAATTAAGATACTTCCTTGTATAGTCCTCAAATATATTTCTCTAATGCATTTTTCTTTAGCAAACTCTAAAAATACGTGACAGTCAAGAGATAAAGTATTTTATCAGCGCTTATTTGGCATGGCTTTGTAATGCAGTTGTATATTTATGAATTGCCAAAAAAGTTCTGTGACTGTTATGCTAATAAGATCACATTATGATGTATAGCTTTTACTTTGTGTCTTAGGTAATTTATGGGAATGGTGTGAGCTTGCACACAAGTGTAGCTTTTAATATCCCAAATTAATATGTGTGAACTCTGAGATATATTCGTGTCCTAAAAATTGCAGATTACTTGTATCACTGTGCTGTTTCAGAAATAAATAAAAAAGCTAAGAAATTCTTCATGTAAAAACTTCTTCACGTATCTTTGATATAAGTGGATTTCTACCAGGTATAATTGAATTAAGGATTATATGGAATAAATTTTTAAAGTAGGCATGAATGCTTATTTAACCTTCAAGTGAAATGATATAACAAATGGTTGAAAAGAAAGTGTTCTTAATTTACACTAACTAAGATTTTTTGGGGTTGCTGTTAATTTCTAATGCTTGCAAGTGATATAATTGCGTATCAGCTTTTCCTCCTTTATGTGCACTTGTTTGAGAGAGTCAAGATGATATTCATGGGAAGATTTTGTAAACTTGTTAATGGTATCTTGAAGCAACATGTGGAAAGACTAAAAATCAATGCTTTTATTTGACAGCCAGTAGGTAGCCACCTGTTCGCAAGTGGTTCTTTCTCAGTGTTTAAGTAGTGGTGATGATAATTCTGAATTGTTACTGCTACTATCAAATTATTTTCAATAGGTTTATCCTGCATTAGTATTTTGCCTTCTGTAGTATACCTGGAACCCACGTGTCTAAATTTTGCCATCTTTCAAGAAGCTTGTCTTTGCTTATACATCGGTGCTAAGACATTTGGTTCTTGTTTGGTACAGCTTGCTCCTATTTGTAGTCAGTATCAAAGTGATGTGAAGGATATCAAACACACCTTGGATACCTTTTGAGCTGTCTGGTTATATTCTTACCCTCAATGTCCTAAACAGAAAAGATGGACAAATAATAGAAGGGAGAGGTAGCCTAAAATGGTGCTATAGGCCAGTGATGCATGAGTCTTTGATCATTAGCATGCTGTACGGTGAATTTCCTTTCACCCTCGGTGTAGCCATTTAAGCTGCAGAAGCAAGTAGAACAGCAAACATTGTAGCAGGCTCTTCTTTTTCAGAGAGGGGAGTAGATTGAACAGCAAATATACTTGGATCTAATATTTCAAACTGACCAAAAAAAGTGTCAGCTATACAAATTCCTCACTGTAGGGTCTAAAAAGAGTGTTAATGAATAGGTATGTATATAGATAAACTGGAAAATGTCTGTTTTTTGGGTGAAATTTGAGGGTATTAATTCATGCATCTTGCAAAAGGGATTTTGGTTGCATACTGATGTCTGAACAAAGTTATTTCTGTCCTGCTATGTTTTTTTGTGCTAGTACAGGCTGCTTCTTCATATAATGTGCCAATGCAAAACTCTACATATAGGGATACTTGGTTCACAGACACAAAGATCTGTATCTGGTAAGACAGCAGGAAGGACTGGTTATATTCCTTTGGTACACCTAGTAGGTGTGGATAGAATTAATTAACATAGTTTTTGCTCAAAAGTGTGACATGCCACTCCATGACAGCAAAAACTGTTTGTTCCTGATGACAGTCATTCACTTTCTGCTGGTTCAGAAGGCTTCCCTGAAGGAATTTTAATTGATCTGCACTTACCCAAAATAAATCAGAAACCCTGCTGTATCCTAGAGATTAAAGCAAAAGAGAAGATATTGGAATACAGAGTATATGATTTTTAAGGTTTACTTTGAGATGAATCTTGGGAAATGGAGATGCTGACCTGCATTTATGTAAGTGTTGAACTGAATGGGAACACATGGATGAAGTTAGACTCAAACCCATGAGACCAGCAAACAACTTGAGAAGCAGTACCTTGCTTTGTAGCCCTCTGCCCTGGCTGCTTTGGGACTGTGGACTGGGGAGAGGAAGGCTATTGCTGCTTTACAGTAAGACTTTGCTAACTCATTTTATTTTATTTTATTTTTTCAGTGGTGATAGTGTTTTAGAAAAATCAATCAAATTTATTAGGCATATAGTAAAGTACAGAGAACCATGGGATTTTGCTTTGGTGTTCAAAAGGATCTAGCCTGTACTTCAAATGCAACTAAGACTAGACTCCCTGTGTACCTAACGCAGTAATTCTTATTCTTGGGTCGTGAATTGATGAGTGTAAAATGGATATAAAATTTGTTGAATTAGCACTAACATAAGTGAATATACAAAGAGATAGGACTGGTCATCCTGGCTCAGACCAATGGTTCACTTAGGCCGTCATCTATCTCCAGTGGTGGCTGGCTTCCAAGGATACCTCCATCTTCCTCTTGACTTACGAAACCTCCTTGCATAAACAGCATCCTTGGGAAGAAGTTCACAGTTCTGTCACACAATTTGTGGAGAAGAAACTCCCATTTTTCTTTTGAACTTGGCTTTTATTAGGCAGTTCTTGAGTTCAAAGGAGAGGGAACATGTAATGTCTGTGCAGGCTTACCATCTTCAGACTTTTGTTGTTTTCTATTACGCCCTTCCTTAAGTCAGCTTTTTTCCAATGTGGATATTGGTGGCATACTGAATTCTTCAAATATTGAAACTGTTTTAAGCCTTTGATCATGTATGTTTTCTTCTCTGAACCTTTGCTAAGTAGTTCTGTTGATTTGTGTTCTGTGCTGGACAAGAGAGTGGAGCATGCTTTTCAAGACAGAGATTAATAGACTGGCAAATGACGTGTTACACTTTGTCCTTTATTCCTTTCTCAATAATTTTCAACATACAGTTTGTAGATTTGACTCTGATGGAGTGGTGAGTTTTAAGTTTTCATGAAGAAATTTCAATGAGACCTATCTATCATCAACCCCAGGTCTCACTTTCTGAGCAGTAAAATGTAGCACACTAGAGAGCTGTTTTGTTTAACAGAAGATTCAGATTAGAATGCTTATCAGTAATGGCTAGCCAGGATGGTTTCTAGTGAGCCTGTGCTCAACAAATTGTGATTTCCTGCTTGAAGCCAGCCAAAAGTATTCACAGCGTCTTTGTGGTACAAAATAAATAATCAATAATGTGAAATAATCTTTTAACTTGTACACTTGCTTTTTCAAAGAAATACAATCTCGTTATTATGAATCTCAGAAGTGAAGCAGGTGACTGCTCTAGGAGTAGTGACTACTTCACGTCTCATACAAAGAAAGAAAGAAAGATGTGAAACGTGTGGGATTTTTTCCTAGGTGTGCAGCACATATGTGTAAGGATGACACTGGAGTGTGTTTTAAAGAGATGGTTGTAATACCTTGCTATAAAACACCATATGGATGCTTGCACTTACTGTGTTCCTTTCCCTGTTTACCCATAGATAACTTCAAGTGAAAGTTAAGGACCTTTTGTCCTTATCTGCCATAGACGTGACAGACACTCTTGGAAGGAGGACCAGTTTGAGCAAAAAGGAAAAGACCATCCCTTCCCACTGCACCGCAAAGTGACAAAGTGACTCTGAAGAAATGTAAGTGATTTATAGCTGAACTGTGGCTATGTTTCTACTGTGGATTTATATGCCCTGCGGGAGGAATGCAGTACCCCATCACTGAAATGTAGTGCTTATAGATGTAAAATATGGTTTAGGAAAAAAATTTGTGGACCATGCAGAAAATACATACCCTTTTGATGTTAGTGTAATGGTAAGCTGTGCTACAATTTTTTTTTTTTTTTCAAATGGCAATTGTTAATGGGAATGAAGTGTTGTAAGAGTCAAAAACCTGTTTTTCTACCATTTTCTACTCATCTAAGATATTGGTTAATTTAGATACCTAGAAACTAGGCAGCTGTATCTCAGTCATTCTAGATTCTGCTTACCCTCAGGAGAGGAGCAGGCATCTCCAGAGGCCAATCCAGCTCATTCTGAAAGCGATGCCTAAGGAATGCAGTATTACTCGCCTAGTAGCTTGTGTTGGCTGCTTAGCTTTAGCCTAAATGTTCAATGAACACTTTAACCTGGCACGTCTGTGTAAGATGCAGTGCCAGCTTCTTTTTTCCTCCCCATATTGTCATTCTCCCTCACTCAGCACGTGTAGCTGTTCATAAATTTGGAGAATGGATCAGACTGAAAATAGCCAATTATTTGTTTGGTTTTGTTTTCAGTTGGGTTTATCCCAGCCTTCTCCCATATGGCTGTCCAAGGGCTGTCACTGGTACAAAGGGTGATGGGGGTGGGAATTAGCAGCCAAAAGTGTGGGGGAGCACATGATGGCAGCTGTGCTAGTTTCTTCAACTTAAATTCCTTGGTGAGCAATAGTCTCAGACCTTATAGATATTTTTAGTGCTTTGCCATTTATAAGAGTTAAAAAATGTGTGTGAGGCACCCTTACTTATTATCTAATGGGAAACTACTGTTTTGTTGTGCATTTCATACTGTGACAGTGCAGTCTTTGTGTCCTTTGTAAGCTAAAATTCAGATCTCCAAAACCAGTAAATGGTCATAAGTGGCTAGCAAGTAAGCAGGTGTCATCTCGTGATTTATAGTGCAGGCATGATACTGTATAATTCATACATACATACATAATTTCTGAATTCTGAAGATGCTAGCCTGATTTTGTATGGCACCAAACATGACGTGTGGGTTGGGTGATATCGAATGGTTAGTGGCTGGACTAATTCAGGCACAAGATCCTTGTCTCCTGAACAGTGAAATACTGAGTAACATTTCATTCTCACAGTAAATACCTGATGAGAGGGTGTAAAGAAGACAAAGCTAGACTTCTCTCATTGACACCTGGTGACAGGATGAGAGTCAGTGGGTATAAAATGCATACAGATTATTAGATTATGTTTCCATTGAAACATAGTATGAAAAACTTCCTTATCTTGAGGATGGTCAAACACTGAAGAGGCTTGCCCAAAGAGGTTGTAGGATGCCTATCCATGGAGATACTCAAAACCCAAAGGGACAAGTGGCCTGCTGCATCTGACCCTGCTTGATGAGGGGTTTAGATTTGATGATCTTCTGAGGTCCCTCAGCTATTTTCTGATTTTGGGGATATTTGTAGGTAAGAAAAATCAGAAATATTCTACTATTTTATTTTATGACATTAATTTTTTTTTTTTTAGAATTTTCTATTGTTAAGTATTTAGTTATTCAGCTTAGTATTTTACTTAAGTGTTGGCTAAAATGAGACATGGCAGAATTTGCAAGCTTTCTAAAATGTGTTAAATTATATTTAAAGACTTGTGATTATGAAAATCACATTGAAATCTTTGAAATTATCTTTTAGCTTTGAATTAGCACCAGGTTTCACGTGATGTGAACAGTCACATGATGGGCATTTTAGAAATTTAAAAATAACGTCTTTTTCACTTGATCCATGGCAAAAAAGATACATTTTTAGTATCATTTTGTGCTTGGGAAAAAAAGAGACATAACTAGGAACAAACCCTTGCAGGCGAGCTCCGATAATCCACAATAGAAATAGCTGTCTTCCTAAAGTTTTTTTAGAGATCAATGAGACCTATAAAGTGACCTAAGAATTTCATTATAAGCTCTGTTTCCAGTTTCTTGCAAATGGCCATTCTGAGATAGTCCATAATTCAAGAGGATGTCAAGGTAAACATGTAAAAACTAGGCAAATGTACAGTAAGACTTCACAGCATAGCCTTCTGTCTTCTATGAATGTGTGATTGAGGGGCTTCCTTGTGTTTTGAAATACTTGGAAGAAAGGGACTCTCTCTTCAAATCTCAGCTTTCTTGAGTTTTAACTTTGATTAATTTGGCAGACATTTTCTGCCCACACTTTTGCTATAGCCTGAGTGTCTTTGCAAAAGTTTCTGTGAGATGGGTGTATCATTCCTGAAAATGAAAAAAAAAACCAGTCTAAAAAAGGTCTATGACCTCTTCTTTGCTTTTGAGCAAGGACTTGGAATTTGAAAGGCAAGCTTTAATGGGTTATAAGATGTGTCTTTTGCCATGCCTCTGAATGTCTGTCCTTATTGGACTGAATTATAAGCTTTTGAAAATTGCTGCTTACTCATATGCAGAAGAGGCATATTACTTTGTCAGCATATTCTGAAAATATTCCCTGTATATGCTTAATCTTCTAGAAATGACTGAGTCTGTCCTGGCTTGGAGATCAAACGCTGTATGACATTTCAAATTTACAGATCCCCTGCTATTTTCACAAAAGGGTCTTGTTTTTTGAATTTTTCTGGGACAGTGTATTTTGATTCTTACACTTGTTGGTAATTCTGGTTTTCTGCATTTTATGCTTACTTTTCCAAAATGCTATTTGAAAAGGGTGTCAAGAGTGGGATTAATTTTCCATGATGTTAGCCATCTAAAAATATAGGTGGTATAAATCTGAGCTGGTCACCATAGGCTTCTTTAGTCAGTGAAGAGAGATAGAGACTTCCAGGGGAGAATTCCCATGGACTCTTTTTATTTCTCTCTTTAGATGAGACAATTCTTTTTTTAGAGATGCCTGATTCTTGTCACTTGCAATAAAAGCAACCTAATGTGACTGGCACAAATTTAGACTTTTAACTCTTCTATTAAACATTAAGACAGATAAATTCCATCTCGTGTGACATAATTTGAGACTTAAGAGGCAGAAATGTTATCACTGACATTGACATCCTGCTTTCACACTTGTAAACACAATTATTTTAAAAATTATTTCCTTATGATTATGGTGATATGTGCAAGCTTATTAAAAGGACATTTTCCATATCTTTTAGATATTTTATGTTACCATTAAAACAATGCACTTCAAATGCCATTGTAATATTAAATATGAAGTATTAATAGATTTTAGGTGTTTTCTTGTATTTGGGTTCTAGGTTAAGAAATGTGTATATTTTAAATCTATGTCATTACTTAATTTCTAGTAAGGTAGTAAAAGGGATGTATCATGCGATTCTGGCATTGCTGCCTTTTAGCTTGCAACAGAAGATTGAAAAAATCTGATGCTAATATAACAGACAAAAATGCACTTTTAGTTAATTTAAGAGCAAGAATTTAGGTGGCTTTACAATTTGAAACAATTTGCTCCACTATCAACTAATATTGATAATGTGTTCTATTAAATGAGATTGTGACGAAATGCTGTTTTCCATTTATTGAAGTATTTTAGATTTCCTTAGTAATTTAAGCTGTTGTCTATACTTGAGTAATGGCAACTACATTGGCTAAGCCAGGATAATAACATAACACCTTCTTCAATCCCACTTTTCATGGGTAGGGCTGTATGTGGGGAGCATGTTCTTGCTGTGGAATAGTTGAATATGTCTAAAAGGCATTAGAAGTAATGTATGTTGGCTCTATTTGCTTTTTAGCTAAAAATGTAGGTATATGACATAGAAATTGTGGTGTAATTTACTATCAGATGTCTTTTTGTGTCTAATTGCCATGTATTTGAATTGTTACCTTGAAAGGCTAGACTTACCTAGACTTACTTCATACATGTTTTTAACATCACTATCATGAGACTATGGACAGCAACTGAATATGCTTCAAAGATGGTCTCAGTTATACTTGTCCTGCTGTTCAGAAATGCACAGGGCTGCTCATGGTAAGCGCTGTTTCTGGACTTCCACTCATGGTTAACCCTCATTGGGGTGTGTAAAATTTTTCTTTCAGTTATAATTTTGCTTTGAATATTGCATTTTTTATTTGAGGTTTATGTTTCATTTTGTTTCCATTCTTTCATTGTTACTTAAAGTGGTACCTTCAATTCAGTATTGCATAGTAGTGGCATGCATGTATTATAGCATAAAACTACAGCACATACTGACTCTTGGAATCTACGTTTGGCTGAGGAAGAGATTTGGTTTTTTAAAAGAGTGGTTGCAAATTGGCCTAAAGAAAGTGCTTAGAGAATGGAGACAACCTCATGTTATTAATTTTTAGTTATTTTCTCTCTCTCTGTGTACTCCTTCTAATATTTGCACAAAATAACATTCACCAATGTTTGTATCGCAGTATCACTAAGTTATGTGTTCTAAACATGAACAAAATATTTCCCTTAGAAACACTGTTACATCAGTACTTGCTGGCCAAGATTCTCACTGGTAAATACACAAAGCTTCACTGAAGCTGGCAAGCTGTCTCTTTCTGTAGTTGAAACAAGTTTTATAGGCTTTATTTTTTTCAAGCCTATAAGATTGTCTGACTTTATTTGGATTGGGTTTGTATTATTCCCATCCTTCTGCAACTTTAAGAATGTTTAGTTTTGGATGGAGTTTTATGCATTATCACAAAAACCCCAAAAGACCCTAGTTCTGAGAAAATGAAAAGGGCAGTTTGGCCTCTGCCACTAAACACAGGATGTTTGAGTACTGAAGAACTGTGCCTATTTTTATTGAACTATAAATTTTATGACACTTTGTGCTGACCCTGTTTGAGGGTTAAACTGAGGAGACCCAACAGACTAAGAATATCTGGGTTTAGTGAATGAATCTGAGTATAGAAACCTGAGGAGTATCTGTTCAAGAAACACATTAATGACTGCATCAAAGTTAACAGAACAAGTATTTTCCACAGTATAGGCATCTAAGTCAGCAGGGGCTTTTTAAATAATAGAAAATTTCACATGGGCTCAATCCCATTCCATGTAGAAAGTGAATCAAGTTCCTATCACACTGTTATTCTGACTCAAAGTTTAAAAGCAACCTGAAGTTTCAAATAGGGAAAAGGGCAAGATGTTTTGACTGTTGCAGGCATTTTAAGAGAGTATAAATATGTATTGATAGTTGTTCTAAAACTACTTATGTGCTATGCATCTTGCCTCAAGTTGCAAAGAAGAGAGAAAAGGAAAGTTTTTGCCAGCATATCTTCATTTCTTCAGCCTATGTAAGGCCTCTTTTCTCTAGAGGATTTTGGATTAGATTCCTGAATTGGTTGAGAGCATCAATTGATTGGACCTTATGCCATTCTGACTGCCAATTTCATTCATTATCTACTTAGTGAGAGGTAGAGTCGTATTACTTTGATTTGAGAGATGTTTCCTGTGGTATAAGTGAGTGGAAGCTAAACAGGCTAAATAAGGATGCCAGCTAAGCAGATGCCTTTTGCTAAAATGACGTTTTTAGGGAGTCTAGTGTCCTGCGTGCAGTTACAGTTCCCTGGCATTGCACTGTTCAGGAACTGGAAATGTTGTGAAACATACATTTTAAATGGAATAGAATATTCTTCATAGAAGATCAGTAAATGTTTATAAAGAATTACTGTCTATTGGCAAACAGCTGCACTGTTACGCTTCAGAGGTAGAAGCATTTGGATGGTAATGAAGGGATTCTTGTATACAGCTAACAAAGCATGGTGAGATCCTTTGGGGCATAAGTCATAACATGTAATAATATTAATAATACACTGCATTTCATCTGAGGAGTTCAAAGAACTTTATAGACAACATCAATGAATTAAGTATCACCTTAGCCCCCTGTGGAGCACTGCTAGGGCTTGAGTGGGTTGAATGAAGAAATACTGTCTCATTTTTATGGTATGTTGGTTACCGTACCTTTGCTGCACACAGGTAATTCAGGAAGTATCAGTATTTTCCGCATGGAGATCATAAGGCATAGAGAAACAAATTGACTTGGTCTGGGCAAACAGTAACTCCAGCATAAGCATTCCAACACCAAAATCATCCCAAATAGCCTAGCTGTTTGCAATGATAGTTCAGGCTGCTGGATCTCTTTGCTGTTGTACAGCTTGAAGCGCTATGTAATATTAGAGAAGATAACACTGTGCAAACAGTGTAGTTGGAACCTCGCCATTTAGAGTAACAGTTTCATGAGTTCTGATATGCTGATGCACGTATATGTCAGAAAAGCAGCATATTTTTATGTGCTAAAACCATCGGTAGGAGATACATTAGACAAAAACAACTTTTCAAGGGCAAGACACAAACACGATAGTTGAAAAGTGTAAGAGCAGAAACCATCTGCTCTGTAGCGTGTTTTGATGAAAACATACATGATGGAAACCAAAGCTAATTAAACAGTTATTCCACCATGCAGTTTAGGGATTTTAAAATAATCTTGCTTAGAAAATTGTTTTGGAGAGACAGTTGTAAAAGGCACTTTGGGTTTTGCCCCTTCAGCACTGCTGTCTGTTTATGGCTGCCTTTGGTACATCATTCCTAAGGACCATTCATTCACCTCTTGTCCCTCCTGTTGAAGTAGATACCAAGAGTACCTTAAAAGTGGTCTTTAATATTTTGCCATTCTAGACTTCATATTTTGAGTCAGTGAAATATAAAATTGCTTCTCTCCTTTATCTGTAGCCACAAATGAAAACATATAGGTTCTCAACTGACACAATTTTGGCGAAAATCATATTTTTAAATAGAAACCAAGTACGGGTTATGCTAATAGAACCTCATTTGTAATTTAAACCGAAGCTGTTAACATTCAATAATGGAGCCATACATCAAGGAGTTTTCTGCAAAAACAGAAAAATACTAATTCTTCATCCTCAGATCTGCAAATCCAGACTGATGGGATTTCAGCCCTTCATCTTTTACTGACAGGCGGCAGCATCAGTGGAATAAAACTAAAATGTGATCCCCTTTCTCTCCACCTCCTTCCCCTAATTTTACTCTGACAGAGAAAGAATCACAGTTTTAGCTGGTATCTTAGCCCAGGGGGAAAAATGGTCTGTCATCAGGTCTTTAAGGGAGAAAGAGCTCTTCAGTGGAGCAGTTAAATGGTATTTTGATTCTCAGGGTGCATCTTATACCTGTATTTTTGCAAGATATGATACATGGTTTCTGAGACAGTTATTAAGAGCAGAATCAAGGTCATCAACCTTCCCCCAAGAGGTCATTATCTCTCAGTTCTTGTTTCTGATGAAAATGTTGAACATGAGGGAGATGGGCTCCAGATGAACTATCTGAAACTTTCCACTCATATAAGCAATCCCCAGCCATATGTTAGTAAAGGATGTACTTCTAATTTTTCACCTGCAAAAATCAGTGACTGTGATCAAATTTTTCTAGATAAATTTTAATTGATTTTGCAATAATTTGATGCATGCATGTTGAAGATTATAATTCTAAATCCCCTAACATGCATACATTACTGTAAAGTCCTATACAATTCATGCTGAAGTAGAAGCCTTTGGGTATTTTGAAGTTGAGACCTCCTGTGTCTTTGGAGAAATTCATTTTGAAGCCCTACAGCTAAATTACAAAGCTCTCCATTGTCTGCAAATGAGTTGCTCCTGTTCTGGAGTTGGCTTATGAAGCTGAGTTCCTGCATATGGCTGGAAATACTCAGTTGTCTAAAGAGAGAAAAGATATAAATCTGCCACAGCAAAAGAAATTTGCCATGGAAAACAAAAACAATGTGGTCTTATACCTAGAACAAGAGAGATTACCATTGGATTACATATTAATTGACTTCTGCAGCATCTCTTCTTATTTTAGTTCAAATCAGGACTGCACTTGAGAAGTATCAGGATAGACTAGCCTCCCATTGAACCTTCCTGATGATAAAGCTAAACAAGAGCATGTGTTTGAAAAATGGACCAAACCTATGCAGTAGTACAAAGTATCTTGAAGCACATGCCACATGTGTGTAAAGTGTTCAGCTCCAGCTGTTCTGTTGTGCGAGGCCATTTTTGTTGGGCTCTACTATTTCCTAATACTGATGTTTTCTTAGTTATATGACCATGGGGATCCTTGTCATAAATAAGTCTGTAAAAAACCCAACTTTTCTCTGAGTAGTATAATATATCCACTTTTTGCTCAGATACTAGATTAGAGTCTGTAATTGTAGAGGTCTCTTCTGTAATTAAAATTTTTTCTCATAATCACATGTACTTCTATGACCAGTGGGATATTTTTGTTTTGTATGTTTAAAACTGTGCTGAAGGAGAAATTTTTTTTACCTAGTCTGTTTCCTTTGCAAGGGTATTGTTATGAATTTGTTATTTGTTGTTATGAATTTTTGATCTCACCTTCTTTATTCGCATTTTTAAGGGGGACTTCGGATATATATCTTAAAGAGGAGACTAGTTGACCAGTGAAGCGCTGTAATTTTCAATCTCATTTCTATGGTTATAAGATAAAAAAACGGTGAAGTTATACCTTGTTTATCAGTAGTAAGGGAAAAAATGGAAGTTAATACTGAAAGCCAAATTTGCTAATATTTTCATTGTAATCTTCTATAATTTTCTGTATTATAATAAGTTGTGTGTGGGTGTGTATGTATATATATATATATAATACACACACAAAAGTGTGTGTATATTGTGCTGTATTTAGTGTAGCACGTAGTGAAGGGTATTGCTGATAGCAGCAATTCTGATGAAGTAGTTCATTGGACAAGGCATCGGCTGTAGCACATACTACTCTCCTTGTTGCCTGAAAGATGATGCATTTAGTCTCACTGCTTTGTGCCTAGGTTTCTGATTTGGTGTGCATTTCTAGTGTTTTTCTAACCTAGTCAGTCTTTGTCAGGGAGATTGCTACATGCTGGTGTCTGTAGGCCTTAATTGGACATTTAAACATGATTTATGAGCTATTCTTGTCTATCAAAGTCTTTGCTTTTGGCCCACCAGGCAATATTCTGTTCCCATGGCACTGTGCATGGCACTGAGACAATGACTTACCATTCCTGTGCTTTTCCAACTGATCCAGTAGTTACTTTGGTAGCATGCTGTGTATTAGTAAGATGATGCTTCTGAAGTGCCACAAGTGCCAAAGCTAAAAATCCAAATACTATGTTACTATGTTTATGAAAATCCAACATATGTTTCCACTGTAGCCTGCTGTTTAAGAATTTAAATTTCCACTCATTTTAGCATTATTTTTTAAATGATTATGCTTATGCAAATAGCTGAAAATTTTGTACATCTTTTATGTTCATGGATGGAACGAGGTAACAGGGGATGTAAGGAAATAGGCAGTTTGTAAATATATGTAAAAATACCAAGGAAATATATGTAAAAATACCAAGGAAAAGGAGCAAAAGAAGAGTTTGTAACAATTTAGGGAAACCAGTTTGAGATTAACTGAATGACAGGAAGGCATTGGTTATGAAATACCCATTAACTCTCAGTAGTGTTAGACCAGCCACCATAGGATGAGGCAATCAATATTTAACACCAACTGATTTCATTGGTAAGATGATAAAGGTACAAAGTAAATACAAAAATTGGTAAAGTGGACTTTATAGTGTTTTGCACAACATTGTAGTTGCTCACCAGGCTCAGCATAAACATGGACTCTTCAAAATTCTTAAGCCTTTGCCTTATAGAGCTCTAGGGACAGTCTCAAACAAATTTTCAAGATGTTGAAACATCAGCATAACAGTAAATTTTTTAATGAGCTACGTATTTCAAATATTTTACTCATTGATGGATACAGCACTTTTATTGACATGGCTTATGATTCATGTAAAAATAATTTTAAAAGAATTGCAGATGCATATATTCTGTAACTTTGCTTGCCATGCAGAAGTCTGGCAAATGTGTTTTCAAGTGTGATCTGAAGATGGATATCTTTATTTACTTCCCATGGACAAATAACCTGACTCTGACCTACTGTTTATTCCTTGTCATGTGAAATTCAAAATTTAAAATATCAGGTATTTATAATTTTTCTCAGTTACTTGAGAGCAGCTGTGGCACTAAGCTTCACTTAATGCTCTGCTCACTCATGTAATCAAAAGTGAAATATTTTAGAGTGGAACACAGGTGATTCCTTTCGTAGGCTATAGGAAACACTGAAAGCCTGAACTGGGAAATTCTGGAAAGAGAACTTTTGCCTCTCAAGCTTGTATGTGTGAGGTTGCTTTTCTCTGAAATGTTTTTCCGCTCACTCCAGACCTATCTAAAGGGCTTATGGAGGAAGAAACAGAGTGATTTAAGTTCACTGAACAGTTGTTAAAAAGATAAATCAGATTAGAAAATGAACAGGGAAGTGAAATCATCCTGAAGAATTAAAGGCCTGAAGTAGTGTGTGGTTGTGACATGTTAGCTGAGTACTTCTTAAATGTGGCTTGCATTCTGGCTCTATTCTTAGTACTTACTGCTGGGTTCCCACCCAGGGATCATATTTGTTGCTGTTGTTGAAGATGTCAGTTTTGCAATTTCTTGATTGCTATCATAAGCTAATGGGGAAATACTATGAACCTAGTTTGAGTCATTGACAGACATGGTACAAAGATATGAACAAGATACTGCAAAGGCTTTGGTGACTGCCTTGTGTTTCTATTCTCTTTCAGCGACATTGAAGCTGGCCAGGTTTAGGACCAAGGGAGTCTTTTCCATTACTTGCATTGACTTTCCCAGTGTTGGCAGGGTGCTTTATATCTTCCATGCATAGGCCTTCCATCAGGTGCAAGTATTGTGCCAAGGGAAGCATGTGAATAGTACTTGAATAGTTATATGATTTGTGGACAAAACCAGGCAGAATTGTGCCTGAAGAAACAAAAATATTTCTAAAAATTAGACACAGTGTTGGTTTAAAGGTTGTGTCCTATGAAAGGATTTGAAGCAGTTTAGGTGCTTACGTTGCTCAAGGGACTTTGAGTACTGTGAGGTTTAAAGGAAGGCTAAGTATTCCAGGAAGTTTAAGAGCTTATGGCATCGTAAATATTTAAGATGATTTAAAAGGTTATGTCCTCTTTAGTATTTGAGTTGGATTAAGTGCTTATATTGCCTTAAGGACTTTTTCCTTTTTTTCCTAAAAGGAACCTGTGAAATTAAATGAAAAAAAACCCCTCCTGTTGATGCAATATTTGGGCTTTTTTGCATTTTTGTTTTCATTTGAGAAATGCAAAATTATAGGGTTCAATAGCAGCATTAACTTGACCACAGTATATATGCATCAAAGATGGACAGACTAATGGAGGGTTTCTAGGAAACCTCTGGATATGAAATCCAGAAGCAGTAGTTTTTAATACCTTGAAAGCCTCTGCGTTGGGAAATATTTTTTTCTTCTGCTTGTTTTGCATGATCTGGTAAAGATCAAATAGATGATCAGGATAGAATCAGATTATGGAAATACAAAGAAACAATTTCACCTTAGAAGGTAAAGAGCATGTATAATTCAATATGCAAGAAAATAGGAAGCCATCTAGTTTCACTTTGTGGTTTTGCTGATATTTTACTTCAGTGAAAAGGAATAATGAATATTATAAGTCTAGGTCTCAGTGGCTTCTTTTTTAAAAAAAAATTGATCAATTTATATATTTAGTCTTGTCTTCTGAGATGCCTTGACTAAATTCTTCACTAGTGTATTTGCATAACATACTTTAAAAATTTTCTATTCTTTTACATTCCTGAAAAGTATATTTTCTAGTTTTTATTTTATTAACCAAATACATACACTTCTTGTTGCATAAAAAGCAAATAGTCACCATTCATTCAATGTATTCTATGCTTCCTCAATTAAATGGGCATCAGTCCAAATATTTTTCTCACAGGCCTCTAATATAGCAGTAATTTTGCTCAGTTACTTCAGCACAATTATAGTAGCCATATCTACTCTTGCAGGTTGTCCTGGCACAGCATGCAGCACCAGCCATCTGGGCCATGTCTGGTCGCTTCATGGGGAATGCATAAGGCACTGCCTGCAGTACTGCATCCAGCTCTGGGGTCCTTAACACTAGAAAGACATGGATCTGTCCAGAAGAGGGCCACAGAAATGATCAGAGGAATGGAACACCTCTGCTATGAGGAAAGGCTGAGGGAGCTGGGTTCGTTCAGCCTGGAGAAAGAAGGTTCTGGAGAGGCCTCATTGTGGCCTTTCAGTTCTTAAAGGGGGCCTGCAATAAAGATGGGGACAGATTTTTACCAGGGCCTGTAATAACAGGAGTAGAAGGTGAGGGTAACCTGAACCCCTCATGTCTGGGCATGCTTTCATAGAGCCTGCATTCATCTACATGGGTGGGATGAGCGAGATGTCCATATGTTCCAAGAAGGTTCACAGATAATATCCTAGCAAGTTAAAATATCCTGCCAGTTATACCAAGAGTACGGAAATACTGGTGGTAGTGCTGGCTCACTCTGTTCTAGCAGTTATAACCAAGAATCACCAACAGCTGGATGTACAATGTGTTCAAAAGGTGGGGTGGTCAGAACTGGGTAGCCGACACCTTTCAGGCTAAGTCTATGGCTCTCCATTATGTCTCTTATAATGTAGAGTTGAAAAGAGAAAGACTATTAGGGAGAGAATGGGTTATATTTCAAAACATAGGTTTAAGCACAGTGCATGGAATGAGCTATTGTTGCTCTGTGATGCCATGTAGTCAAGTGATTATGTGTTTTAAAATGTGTTTGGTATAATTGTGAATTCAGCTACTTCAGAACTAACTCATGGCTCCTAATAGCTCCTCAAAATTGTTAAAATATATTTTCATGTGTGTACATCTTTAAATGTACTTCCTATTGCTTTTGGTGTAGCCCGTGGAGGAAAGACCAGTGTTTTTCTGTCTTTCTCAAACTTAGCATCTGAACATCTTAAGAGTACAGTTTCTGTATGAATGACATTTCACCATCCAAGTTATAAAAGAAAACTCACAGTGCACCAAACCAGGATGGACCCCTATTGAGCCCCATTCATAGTATCCTTCTTTTATTCCTAGTATCTATATCAAATTTTTGAACACATTTTGTATTAGCCTTAAAATAGTTTAATTTAGTCTTTGTTTCCTTTGCTTCTTTTTGTGAGTCATCTCCTTCTTTTTATGTGTCATCCACTGCTTCTTTCCCATTAAAAACCTATTTTTTCTACCGCAGGAGAAATTTAATTGGCTTGCCAAATTTTGGTAATGACAAAACTGTATCGACAGGTATTTATTTTCTTATTTTAAAGAAAAACAATAAAGTCTTCTTTAGTCTTGGTTTTCTCAAAAATATTTCAGAAACTGAAACTAATTGAAAAATTTATCATTTCTTACCTCTTCTTTTGTCAGCTTTTTATGACAGGGACCATATTTTTCCCTCTTCATTTTTCTGGAGCTCCATCCATTCTCTAAAGTTCTAAAAAGATTCTAATGCCAGTGAGGGAATTTCAATTAATCCTCTTAGAGTCCCTTGTGCTGTAGTTGAATGTCTTACCTATTGAGGTAAGGCAGCTGTTTATGGTAATAAGGGGCAGAGACCTTGGTCACTGGTTTGATTGGAGTTAAGAACAAATTTCAAAAATAAAGATAACTTAAACTCTTAAAATGTCACTGTTTTGCTTTTGAATAGATACAGATGATAGATAAGTGCAATTTCAGTGCAGTCAGGCATTGGAAATATTTGAGTTTGATATTCTTCTGCTGGCTTCCCAGCTACTAATTTTTTTTTTAAGTTACTCTGTGTTTTTGCCCTTCTGATTTTGTCCCTGTAGTGTCATGTTTTTCTCTCTCACCTACTTGTGTTCATGGACCTCTACTTTCCTGAAGCTGCAGGCCCTTGAAGAGCTTACGATGTAGCCGTTTTCCACATTGACTAAGTTTGCTCTTATGCTGTACATGTTACTCCTTGATGTAATTGTGATCTCTCTTGGACTCTTTCCTCTTCCCTTCGAGTTACCTTTTACAGGATCCTGGCCACCAATTCATTTATCAAAGTTCTTTTCTGTAATCTTCATTGACTTTATTCTCCTAGTCTCCCTTTTCCTTCCCATCCTTAGAAATGGGAATTCTCTCATGCTGTGGTTTCTTTCAACCAAGGTACCCTCAATTCTCATATTTCCAGTGAGTTGAAGGTTGAAGTATAATCTAAAACATTTTTTGCTTTGAGTGTTTTCCTCAGTTTCTGTACTAAAAATGGTTGCTCACACATATTTGGATAGCCTGTATCTTGCTGTCTCCTTTCCAAAAAAGATGACCAGATAGTTAAGGATCGCTGTTATTGCCAAGTTCTGCTGATACTTGCTTGCACTACTTGGTCACAACCCTCCCTATATTTTTTATGATTTTTTTCATGACAGGAGAAAACTCAGTATGCTATTCAACAGATAAAGGACTGTGCTAGATGTACAGGCAACCAAATGTCAAAAAATATGTGATTTTATCTTTTTATACTGCATTGATAAACAGATTAAATTTCAGCTTATGTTTGTTCTGGCCACATCTAAAAGAAAAAACCTTTTTGAAAATTAGAAATGGTGCCAGAAACAATTATGAAAGTGATTTAAGAGCTTGAAAATTGCCTTGCAGTGAAATATTTAAGATCAGTCTGTGTACCTTATCAAAAAGATGTTTGAGAAATTACTTAATTACAGCATACTTTCACAGAGAGAAAATATCTGGTGCTCTAGAGAGCTCTTTAATCTAGTACAGAAAAAGAAAATGTGTCACGAAACAATTGTTTTAGCTGAGACAGAATTTGTTCTTCAATCAGCTTTAAGTGTTTGGGTTCAATAATAAGGTAACTGTCTGAAATTTTATAGTCTGTGATATTATAGGAAGTCAGACTTGATGATCAAATGGTCCTTTCTGACCTTAAACTCTCTCTAATTCATGAATCTTCTGAACTTCAGCAACTCTGCAAAACACATGGCCCTCTTCTTGACAACCTTGACAGCCTGCAGAAGAGAAATACACTTGGACTGGGACAGGCTTGTAGGATAAGATAAAAACAAAGCAAGGGGGAGGGGATAATTCCTTTTGAAATAGCTATGGTTTGTTATCGGCAGATCTGAAGGCATTTTCTAAATTTGTGGCTGGTTGCTATTTTCTTATTTTAGGTGGATGGCCCATCCAGAAATAGTTACTCTTGGTAGTTCATTTATTCTTTGATTTTACAGTTAACTGCCCTCTAGATGAGATATGTTGCTCATTTGGCCAGCTTCTAGCGGACTGCTAGCTTTTTTGTTTGGGAGAAATTCAGAAAGATGATACAAGACTTGCTATCTGGAATGCAGAGACCATTAGTGAATTCTTTTATCATAGGTCATAGTAAAAGTTTGGAGTTCTCTTTTTCTGATTATTGTCTTTTACAATATTAAAATGTTAATCCACTTCATCTTGGCTTTATCCAGTGCAGTACCAAAGTTATGGGCTACCCATTGTGTTAATTTTATTTACTTGCAGGAGCAGACACCCCAACAGGGCATTCCTCCTGGAATTTGAAGAAAGAAAATATTCTTGTTAGGAGATTAGAGACACTGGTATCACAAATGTTCTAAATGAGAAACCATCAAAAACATAGCACCAGCACTCCCCACCCAAGGATTAACATTTTGGCTTTGAAATGTGCCTTAGGCTAATGTTTGGCATTAAACTCCTCAACCCAAAACGCAGATTTTTTTTTTTCAGATTTCTTTTAATCAGTCATGGTTTAGGAAGTGCAAAAGGTAAACGACATTACACTGATGCTTCCATGTGGATCGGCAAGTTTGAAATCTTTGTGTCAAGAGAGGAATAACTGATATTAGGCAAATTTGTATTAAGTTTGGGGAAACAGTCATGAGGAACAGATTATCTCATGTTTGTTTCCCACATACATTTCTGACTGTTCCCACATAAGCAATATATGAAAGCACCTCTAGGTGCAATTTCTACCATTGTGGCATCTGGGTATTAAGAGTGATGTCAGTAATGAGATGCATTTAAGAAATCTAGAAACAGTCTTGTTACATGCTGAAAATGAGACATCACTGATGTTGTGCAAATCACTACTAAAGTGCTTTTCTTCACAACAAATGATTTCATCATGCCGATTTTAAAATTATTTTCAGCAAGCCCTTCTACTGATTTTGCTCTTGTAAATCCCAACATTTGCTTGCCTTATTGGTAAAAGAATAGTAAGACTTTGAGATGTTCCACTTCACTTGTTTGAAAAAAGCTTAAAAATATCAAAGTTAAAATAATTTTTTTTTTTTAAGTTTTTATTTTTTAACAGATGTTAGAAACTCATATCAAAATAGTATGTTTTTTTATAGAATCATAGAAGAGTTCTGAGTTGGAAGGGATCTACAAGAATTATTGAAACCCAAATCCTGGCCCTGCACAGGCCATCCCCAACAGTCGCACCACGTGCCCAAGAGCATTGTTCAAACAGTTCTTGAACTCTATCGGGCTTGGTGCTGTGACCACTTCCCTGAGGATCCTATTTCAGTGCCCAAAGACCCTTTGGGTGAAGGACCTAATTCCAGATCTCTAACCTAAATATCCCCTGACAGGGCTTCATGATGTTTTGTTTCTTTTGTAGTGCTTGTAAGTGGTTGCTGTGATGCCAGACTTTTTTTTTAACTTTACTCTGTAACTTTTTAGAAAGAACAACTGTGTGTCTTGCATCAACTGCCTAGCTCTTGTGCCTCCCTCAGGACAGTCTTCTCAGGTTGCAATGAATGTACTTTATATTTTGTTGCTTTTTACATGGAATGCTTTTAAAACCCCATGAACATGCTTATTATTGTGCTTTTTCCTGTCCTGATGGAAAGATCAACAAAGAGAAACAGTGCCATTGCCCTCTTTAATTCAAAATTCATTGCAATTTCTCCATTACAAGTTTTGCTTGCATTGGCTTGGTTTACCAAGATCTCGAAGGCCACATCCTTCTTAATGCAATTATGTTCATCACTGGCAGTTCTGTGGTCTGCTCTTTGGTGTTTGTATAAGTCACTTCAGTTAACACTGAAGCTTGACCAAGATTCATTACCACAAAGACAACTTAAAAAAACCCACCAAACCTAAGGTTTTATTTTTAAAATAGCAGACATTTCTGTGTTTGATGCAAACACGCGAATAGCATCCAGGAGATGGCAAAGTTCCAACTTCAGATGTTCTGTGATTCTGAGGTGTTCAGTAGGGTGTTACCAGTACTGAAGCAGTACACTTTGCCTCTCTTCTAATTCTGAAATGAAAGTAAGGTGTCACAGATTCGGACACCCCTTTTATAGCATCTGTAGAACTCAGTGACACCATGTCACACAGTGCACCATGGAGCAACCTCCTTGCTGAATCAATCAATGGGTTACAGCACAGCATGTTCTGCTGCTGAGGAGGTGTATCTTGCAATTGCAGAGTGAGCGTCTGTCCTGTCACTTGCAGGAATGCAGCAAGAGGGGGACTGCTGGCTGTCGCTGACTTGTGTCTTGATTCCGCGTAGATGTAGCAACCAGCAGGAGATGCTAGACAGGTTTTGATTCTAATTCTTGGCCCTCACTAAATCTGAAGAAGCTGTAAGTCTATGAAATGCCTTCATCTGGTCCATTCTGTCCACATGATCAAGCTAGAGAGTCAAGATCCTTTTTCTATTTTCTTTCTGGTTTTTATTTGTTTTGTTTTGTTTTATTTTTGGTTCATTTTTGCCATGCAGTGGGCAATGGCTCATCTTCATTTTGGATCACTCAAGGATTGCGTTTGGATTTTGCATTCATATGGGCTGTTTCACAGCTGGCTGTTTGCAGGTCCGTTCTCCTGCTATGAAACAGGATATTGTGGGTAACTTAATGTGTGGGTGTGGGTGACGGATCTTGGACAAGGCCTAGGAGTTTAGGTGTGCTTTGGGACTTAGTTGGTGTGTAGACAGTTCTCCACCTCAAGTCTGAATTGTAATAAAGTTTACTCTCGAACTAAATAGCTTGCTTTCTAAAGCAAGGCCTAACTGCAATACAAACAAAAATGACTGTTTTGAATTTAGGTGTCTTCATTGTTGTGTAACATTTATTTCAGATGTGGAAACTTTTATTTAGGAGCAGTTAGTTACACCTCAGTGTTGTGTTTAACTTAAGAATCTCAGCTATAGCTGAAGACAGTAGTAGAAGTCCTATTACAGAGTAAGCCTGTACTCAGCGAGTAAGATTCATCTGCCTTTGGTTCAACAAGTTGAATACAACTATGTTCCAAACCTAGGCAGTTCTTACTGGAACTACAGATGCATGCAAGATTATCTGGATTGCTGTGCTTGTTTTTACCAAATTAACTTTTAGTGTGTGGGTGTTTGTAGTAACTCTGGATACAGAAGTGTAGGTTAAGGAAAAAAAAAGGGAAGTGAAATACGAATTATCAAGTTTCTTTCTCTCAGTGTTGTTTGCTGCTTCTGAGTTGTGGTTTGTTTTGTAGTATGTTTTGTTGGGTTCTTTTTTTTCTTTTTAAAAAGGCTAAAGAATGAAAAACTATGCTTGGGAGGACTCCTTCCACTTACTCCTTTTTTTCTTTCCATAGAAATATAATTGTAATTGCACCAAAGAAAGAATGGCACTCCTTGAGATTTGACTGGCTCATTTGTATCAGTTGTTTACAAAAAGTGATAAATGCAATATATAACTTCTGTGGGGAAATAGTCCTGTAAATTTTCTTCTTCTACGGCTGTTTTCAAAGCTGTGAAAAAAATGGTGCAACACTTCCATAACATTAAATTTGAGAAATAATTGCACTTGGCAGTTTTTGTTTGCAGCAATGCACGAAAGGCTGAAGGGTTTTGTACAGTTCAAAGAGCACATTCCACAGCTCTAGCAGTTGTCGGCTGCCTGCAGGGATCATTTGAATTTTCAAGGGAAAAAAGCATCATAGTAATGCCCATACCATTTGGTTGTATACTCTCAGTCCTCTCTTTTTAAATTTCACCTGTACAAAAAGTTACCGGAAATAAGCCATATACAAATGTGGCATACATTAATGTCAGTTAAAAGATCTTGTGTCAAATTTCATTGCTTCTTGTTTTTTCTTATTAATACTTACTAATGTAGAGATTAATATGAGAAATAAAAAGTGAGGAATAGCATTGTTCAAGCACATGGAGATGGTGAGAGTAAAAAACATCGAAGGGAAATCCCTTTACATGTTTGGATCCTGAAGTTATTTGTAAGCTTATTGCATTAGCCAAATTGTAAATTGTACGAGATACTCCGTGTTACTTTGCTGTAGGAGAACCCTGGTTACAAAGGTAAACCCTCTTGTCTGGTGTGCCAAACCTGGAAAACTTGCCAGCTCCTATATCTCATTGCAGCTCTGTCACTTTCCAGAAATGTATTGACTGTCACTGTGTGTCTGTCTAAAGCTTCTGCTTATCTAATGGGAGGTGATGTGAATATTTTTACGCTATGTGCCCTAATAGGATTTTTGGTGAAGTATTCCATGGTCTTTCTCAGATTTTTTTGCTATTGCTAGGGGTTTGTTAGTTTTGGCTGTAGATTGTTACATAGCTCCAAAACTCCAAAGTCCTTCTGTTTTCTGTCATGTACAAAGACAATTTTGAAGCTAAGAAGCCTTGCTCTGAAGCATAGATAGATTTTGTCCCATCGTTTGTGCTGGTTGCATGGTTTGTATTGCTGAAATCTCTCTCTCCTCCCTCCTTACAAAGCACAGTGCCTTGAGCTGAAGTCTATGACCTGATGGGAACTTGGGTAGGGTGAACTTCCTCAGGCTTGGTGCCCCCCTGCCAATGTGCCTCACCTGAAACTGCATAGCTCTTCAAGATCACTTAATTGGTGCCACTTCAGTTAGTTTTTTAGTAGATAAAATCCTTAAAATACTCATTTTAGCTTTAAGAAATTAAGCTGTATCTTATATGTAGTGCTGTTACTTGCACAGTAATGCATTATGTTAGCCATCATAGGCAATTCCTGATGGAATGGCATCATGTCATGTGTTATTAAGAAGTGATGTAAAGTAAAATTAAAAAAAACTTGTTATGATATTTCTGGCTCCTTTGTTTAAATGGAGGTATCACAGTTGTTGATTTGGTTGTTTTCTTATATAATTAATATATCATGTTTTATTATGCAGTAATAGATCCTACTGAAAATCAGTGAGCAAGTTTGGGGTAAAATTACTATGCTGAAAACTTCTGATTCTTTCCTACAATATGACAGTGCATTTTTTTGATTATGTGATATTGCATGTATTTTCTTGGTGAGAATGGCTTTGTTTTAATGTCAGGCATAGATCTTACTCATTCTAAACAGTGAAGAATAATCTTGTAATGAAGTCGAAAGAACAAAAAGGTAGAAGAGACTTGATCATTTTAACATCCCTGTGATATGTAAATTGTTGGATTCACAAACCGAGGTGACCACTGAAGTTTTGAGATAGATGCTACACCATGGAGATGTAGCTTCCATCTGCCTTGTGAAATGTGGTTGGATGTCAAGGCTCCAGCTCCTAGAATAACACCTACCCAATGTAGAAACCATTATTCCAGACAGCTGAGACCTTAAGAGCACTGTAGGGCACTATCACCACATGGAAATAACTACACAACTCCCAGTAGTCTGTCCTCAGCTCTACAGAAGCAAAAATACATTTGTGAAATCAAGAAATGGGCTGAAATTAGTAGTCTAAGAATGGCTTTATAATCTTCTTCTGAATGAGAAGTAGTTTACACAGTAAAAATTAATCATATTTACAGAAGAAAAGTGAAGCAGTTGGTTATCTCTAAAAAGAGAAATGGCTGGTATTTCATTAATAAGAAACCCCTTAGTCTTTGTAATACAGCTGTTGTAATTAATACTTTCTTTTTCAAAATATGCTCTCATGAGTATTTCTCAACATCAAGTAATCAAAACCAATAAAATAAGAATGATTTAAAAATTAAAGAGCATGATCAATATTCCATATTCTGAACTCAAGGCCATTTTCTTTTTGAGAAGAAAGAAATGGCAGGTCTTTAACAAAGCATTTTTTGAAGTGAGGATGTGTAGCTTCCACAGGTGCTCAGTCAGATAGGATGCTTCATGAAACCAGCATCTGAGCAAGGCTTCTTGCACAAATGTTAAGAGAAGGGGGTTTCCCTTGTAAAAGCTGTGTGAGGTCATGCAATGTAAATACTACTGGAACTTGGGATAAGAAGATAGGACAATAAGGGTTTCTCTTGTGCAAGCAATAATTGCTTTTTCTTATGTAAATACAAGTTCCTTGCCTCTCTCATGCTTTGCTTTTATCTTGGGGCAAACAAATAGATAAATACTAATAAAAAATAATAATATGTATAATATATAATCTCTTCAAGTAATTTTAAAAGCCCTTTTCTTTCAATTTTTAGCCATTTCTATGTTGTTTTTGTCAACTCCTCATTGCTCACTTGTTCTTCTCGTTTCTTGTTTGCTGTACCTGAGAAGCAAACTGTTCTAAGTTCTCTCCTCCATCCTGCTACTTTTATCTGGCTCTCAACTGGAAACACAAGCATGTCTCTTGTCTCTCCTTCCCTGGGCTGGAGTTTCTCATTTCTCCAGCTTGCTTCTGGCAATTTGCATTAGCTTCTGTAGGATGCATTCTTTCCATTTAGATAATAAAATTGTTTTGATTTCTGTACCTTAGGTACTCAAAACCTTAGAAATATGTGATGTGAAAAAAATCATAAGACTATCTGTCTGGGCTTGCGAAAGACAGTCACATTGCCACCATCACAGATTTGTGTGGTGCCTCTGAACCTTGAAGCTGTCCCATTCTGCATATGTACTTGCTTTCAAGTCTCACGTTTCCACTTTCTCACATTTTCCCTCAACATCTCATTTCTCCTCACTCCGTTTTGCGCTCAGCCTACATTCACAGAAGGTGTCCTCGGCTGTACCTGCTGCAGCAGTTACTCTTTCATTTCTTCCTTTTACATCTAAACTCAGCATTGCTGAGAGTACAGCTACTCTGAATTTCCTTCTTACAGAGCTATCACAGATATTTTGCTCCATTCCTTTTTCTCAACTGCAGTTAGGGTGTTTTAAAAATAAGACCACAAACCACATGCTTCTGTTAATATTCATCTTGGGCACCCTCTCTAAATTTTGTCCTACTTTGTTTTGTGAAATTTTACACTGTTCCAGAGCATTTTCTATCATTTTATTGTGTTCAGCATCTCTTTGATGCATCTTTCATTGCTTTTAATTAATGTAAAAGTTTTCATTTAAGGGTTTCTGTAAAGTCTTTCAGTAAATGCTGTATATTGAAGTTGTAAATTGTTAGAAAAACAACTGCAAAAACATGAGAAAAAACCTTCTTTCTCTGACTTATTTTCAAAACTGACAGTATTGTGATATTGCAACATTGTGATATTGCACACTAGTAAAATAGGAGTTTGGATTCATATATACAGAAAATATATTCATTGAGAACACTTCAGAAATTTAAAACCAGAATGATGTATAGGTGTAATTGGAAGGCTACTTGCTAAGATACAACATGCTCATATCAGTGTCCTAGCTAGATGTATATGGAAAACTAATCTCCTATCCTGTATCAGTTTTAAGTGTGCAGTCCTAGTATATGTAATCCAAAAGAATGGTTTGGTGTGCATATTAATGCTTTATTTAGCTTATTTGCTGTATTAGTTGGCAAAAGCATGCTGAATTAAATTCCTAAAAAAACTTTTTGCTTGTTGCATTGACTTTGCATGCTGGCTCCCTGATCCAGGGCAATCCATCCTAAGGATATTATAAAAAGTTATGCTGGTCTTAAAAACAGAGTTACTTCTTCAGAAAGAATCCTGTCAGGAATACACTTCACATATTGTTCCACTGTAAGCACATCTCTTCCTGGGCTTTGTTTTATTTTGAGGTCTAAGTAATGGAGCATGCGAGATCAGCTATGTGAAGAATGAGAATTAATTTCTGTATAGCTGATGAAGTAATTCATGTGCCATAGTTGAATTACTCTCCCCAGTCACCTGAAATGAAAAACACTTGTTCATTAGGCTTGTAAAAAAAAATTTCCCAGGACATTGCAGCCCAAAATTACTGTATGTGTGCAAATGACATTCTACACCGGGCTGTTGATTGCATTGTGTGGGACATCTCTGTTTTCTCATGGGTTCATGTGATTAAATTGCACATTTTACAGCACTTCTTTCTATCACGGCTAAAGTTTTAAGCTCGAATTTACTGTTTGTGGACAAGTTGTCAACCAAATTGAAAGTTGTGCTGTTATCTGTTGGTAATGTCCTTGTTTGCAAAGTCTTCTGTCTAAGGAGAGGTAAATGGGGCTGTAAGTTTTAGAACAAAAAACATTCAGAGGAGTCTCTTCTGGGTCAGATGTTAATAGGTGTGACTTTCTGCTTGAGGATTTTTATTGTGGCTGTTATTTCTTTTTTTTTAAAATTATTTTTAATTGGTAATGTGGAATAGTTTCTTTATCCTCATTTTCATAACAGTGGAAAAAACTGACCAAGGCAATGTATACAACTTCAAAATAAATCTTCAAGTAATAAGAGGGAAATGAGCAAAACTGGAAATTACTGCATTGAATAAACAAATTTAAGCCTTATTTTAGTAGTAATTTTTTGGAAAGTGTCATTAATTCTTACAAGTTAAAAAGATTGAAAAAATATGGCTGAGGAAATCCAGTGTTTTGTGTAAATAATTACTGTGCTCATCCAGCCTTTCAGATTGCATCAGTTCAGTAAAACAAGGACAACTGATTGATCTTAGATCTTCAGATTTGAAAAGGAAATTGTATAATTAGTGGAAGCGGTTATATTACCTGCCTGGTTTACGGAGTCCTATGGAATGCATAAACAAAAAGTTGCATTAATGATCAGTTTTCAGCACAGTAGGCAAGTAGCAATGGGTGGTGCAAAATGGCAACACATGCTGAGAAGGAGCTTGGGCTGCTTCTGTGCATTTAAATTTTTCCTACCGAGTAATGACACATAGGTGTTTTTTTTGTTCTGTTCACACAAAATGTTTGTTCAATATATATTGTAATGTCCAGAAAGAAAAAAGAAAAGGAAAAAAAAAGAAAAAAAAAAGAAAAGGTTGTGGATGTTTTGGCAAATATTCCCACTAGCATTAGAACACATTTAAATAAAGTGATGTTATACCTTCAGTTTGAGTAGCTTATGTAGTCTTGTTACTTCATCTCATGAAAAATATTGCAGGAACAGAAAAGGTCCAGCAAAGGCCAGTGAAAGTGATTGGAGGTACGGAAATTATTTCATATGGATTTGGAGATTTAGAGATTCAAAAGATTAGCATTGTGTGCAGATAAAAAAAGAGGTAAGCGGTATATAAAATGTTAAATAGTATAAAGGTAAATGGTATACGAAATGATAAATAGTATAGAGAGCTAAACTTTAAAAATCTCTTTATTTTTCCTAAGAAACCAGGGAGTGGGAGATGGTCAAATAAATAAATAAATGAATAAAACATGGATGGAATAAAATCAGTATCTTTAAATGCAGACTGTGTATGACAAAACTTTTTCTGGATTTGAGATGTTACTGTTTAGAGAAAAAACTGAGTTATATGGAGTAAATATTGAAATGAATAGCTCTTAATCTCCAAAGTTAAATAATAGAAATAATAAAAATAATCAGAATGTATCTAATATATAATGTTCAAAAGAGAGTGCTACTCTTAAACTCTTTGTGCTTCCTATATTGCAAGTTACATTTCTTCCACTTTTTCTGTATCCTATCATTTTTTACTGACAAAAAATATTGTCATTATAGCAAGAGCACATTTATTAGAAGTTTTTAATGAGATGATAACATTAATAATAAATGTTTTGTGAAGTCCAGTCAATCTGTTGGTTGCTCTAGTTTTGTCTTTAACTGCTTGCAATACACTGCTTCTGACTGCAAAATAAGCAGCTGTAAGCTTTTATTAACCCTTCAGAAACTATTAATGATCTTCATAATGATGTTAAAACCCTATATAGACAGGCAAATTCTTTGAATTTTAATACAATTACTAATAAAAGGATTCGTTATTTTAAATAGGAACGCATTTTATTCTCAGCTTTGCGCTTGATGCATAAACACCTTCTTAGGAAATACTTGGCATTGCCTAGCTTTATATTTATTTTCATATAATTAAAATTACTAAACCTGGAAAATTGTTGAGTGATATTGTATGTAATAGAAACAGACTTTAAAAATTTCACTGAATCTGGTATAGGTATTTCATGGAGGGAAAAAAAAATTCTAACTTTTTGTCTTTTTAAAATTAATTTCTAACTTCTTTCCATTTTTTTGATTCATTATATTCAAGTATTTTTCCTCTAGTAGTTGCTATTCCTTTCTCGTAACTGAATGTCTTTTCTTTATACTGGCTTCTTAAATCCTTTTGCATTGCCTTTTGCCATTCTTTCTTTAATCTTTTTCCTTCTGTTTAATTTTTAAATCCTTTGCCCTTTATCTTTTTTCAGTCTTTTTAGCTGCTCTCCTCTCCTTTCCTCTCCTCTCCTTTGATTCTCTTTTAAACATTACTGCTTCTTAACATTGTGTTCTTTCATTGATTTTTCTTTCTTTTTGTTTTTTTGTCCTTTTAAAATTTTTCTAAAGTTGTTCCTTAGTATGCCATCACACAAGGAAAAGTGGATACAAATGCTAGTAGAACTAGAAACAAATAAACACAGAAAGCAAGAATGTTCAAGGAAAAGATGAAACATTTCTCTGTTTACTGAAAAGAAAAACCCTATTTACCTTTTAGTGGGCATTGAAACATTTTTACCTGAGTGTTTTTTCCCTGATACCACATCCTGTGTTTAAACCAAAAGCAATTATCATTTCAGTATTTCATGGTTCTATGCTGCTAGATGTTTTCTTTTACTTTCTTCATCCTGACTGATGCCTTTCTTGCATAGAAGTCTCCAGAAGCTCTGTCTTGCGCCTTTCAATGCATCTTTGAATCTGGAACTTTTTGAATGCATTATTTAGTAAACAGCAGATCTCTCTGTAGTCTTTTATGGACTTTTTAAAAAAATTGATTACATTAGAGAAAATAAAGATTCAATAGTTGAATACAAGCATTCGTTTCTATCAAGTTAAAAGACTAACGCAGTCATACTGCAGAGTAACCAGTAAATATGTAAGTTATTTATTCTGTAGTTAGTTAGTAGTTACTTAATAACTTATACATTTTTAAGACGGAGGCTTTTCATTTGATCACATAAAAATAGTTTCCCCCAGGTCTGTTACAGCCTTTTTAAAAAAAATTTAATTTTTAATTTACTCTGAATTACCTGTAACACCACTGGAGAATGAAGCCTGTGTGCAGAAACATTATGAAAATCTATGGGAATTAAGTACTGCAGAATATACTACATTGCAGTTTAAATATATTTTCGCAATATTCTCCTATCCAAGGTTTTGTATAGATTAGTACATGAAGGTGGCAGCCCCAGGATTATGTAAGTTTCTAAATAAAATTGTTGTGTTGAACAGGAGAAATTTGCCAAAGAGAAGGTTTAACTACTGTCTGTATTTCTCTCCAGTGTCCTAAATTTTTGTGCCTATAAGCCACTATGTAGATCTGTGAGTACTTGGGCAATGGAGATGAATTTAAATATTGGTGTAAAAGAAATTTGTATTTCACCAGAAGTTTGTAAAAGCAACTGAGAACAAGAAACCAGCTCTGTGTCACAGAAAGGTCTATGCAAGTGCATTTGGGGGGTTTCTCTATCTTTGATAAATATTGCCAATCAGAAAATAAAGTATTCCAAAAAGAAGATTGTGAGTTTCAAATAAAAAAAACCAGTTAAAATGGAAATGTTTTTGGAAATGTTAAACTTTCTGTACTCTTGCACTGAAAGGGCAGCTGAAAAGCCCATGGTGGGATAGTTGGCTGGCTGGGACTGGCCTCAGTGTCTGTGTGCTTTCCCTATCACTGAACTATCTGTAGGATATCGTCATCTGACAATGGGGTGTGTTTCTGACACTTCTAAAGTACTGCCAAACCACCAGAGCTGTTGGTGTGTTGTGGTGCAGCGTCAGTGTACACAGGGCTCTGCCTCCAGCCACCACAGCAGAGAACTACAGGGACTGTGTCTCTGGCTGGGGTGCCCGTGTCCTTGGACACAAGGTTGTCACACAGGCTGAGTGACATTTGGCTCAAATTCACCAGTAGGTGCATTGAACCAAGGGTGACTGGTTTTCATACGAAAGTATTTACATCCCTGAGATGGTGTCATCCTAGCTGATTTTAAAACATCGCGTGAAGAAGGAAGCAGAGATGATAAAGGTCTGCCCATAAAAGTTGTTGAAATTTATTGATTACTTTTGAGTATTTTTCTTGTCTGGGTTGTGGCTGCTACAGTCATTTTTCCAGTTGTTGAGAACATTACAGAATCTGCAAAGATGTTGTGGCAGACACTGCTGTTGTTGCTTCTTCTTCAATGGAAATTAATGAAAACTTATTTTAGAGGAATAGAGTGTTTCTTTTTGACTTTTTACCCAGAATTTTTTATCTGGAAAATGGTCAACCCATCTAAAATAATTTGAGAAAGAGCAAAAATCTTTATGTAATAGGTCACTAAGCAACAAAGCACCTTTTTTTTTTGCCTTAAACCTGTTATTGCTAATATTTTTAAGGAAACAGGAATTGTGGTGACTGTAAGGAAAAAGTTTTTATGAGCAAAATTTCAGTTGCAAATGATTTAAAAAGGAGTCAATACTGCCTGGTGATACGCACTAAGTAGCAGATTGAGACATTCTCCATCGCTGACATTCAGACACTTGGAAAAGATTATGTGCAGGCAAGCGAGGAGAACCTGCCACTCCACAGCACTAGAGGTGTGAGCACACAGAGCTGTCTGCCCTGAGCTGTGCGCAAATGGGGCTGCACCTCTTTTCTTTGGAGCATTGGTTCCACCAGCCCGACAGAGTCAATAGTCAGTGCTGCTTATTTTACATTTGTAGCCTGATTAACAGAAGCAAATCACCATAAAAACTTCATTGCACAAAAAAGAAAGTCATCAAAATCCCCGGCATTTAACAATTTTAATTTCTTTTGAGCTGCGCATCAGAAGTTTTCTTGAAGATGGTTTTCCTGTGCAGTATTCTACCCTGTGTGAAGAAAACCTTTCTTAGGTGATGCCTTGTAGAGGCTGACCTGGAACAGAGGCTGGACAGAATAAAGGATAAAGGGCAGAGATTTATGGAAAGGCCTTCACAGGGCACACCTTGGGCAGTGCAGGAGTCTCACAGAGACTACACCCAAGATGGACACAGTCACACGTTTTTGGGACAGATACAAGTTTTGTCTATTTGCATATCAGAGGTTAATTGTCCAATTACAGCTTCAGGCAGTGAAGTCTCATTCTCTTAGTTTGTTCCCCCCCAACTCACTTTTGTTTATGTTTCTCGGGGCCTGAAATAGTGAGGTGTCCTTCATTCTTAGGCCTAGAGAGGAATTGTTGAGTCTGACCAAAAAGGGAAAAGCAGCAGCTAACACTATATGGAGTTCAGAGTTATACACTAAAGAATTGCAGGATTACAAATATATGAAAAATATAAAAGCTAAAATCCTAAGGCATCATAAGTGTTAAGAGAATATGTTTCAATAGCAGATGAGAATGGGGACTGAATGGCCGCATTTCAACCAATGCTGGCCTTTTGTGCCAATGGATAGAGGAAGAAATGGTTCCTCTCAGGTCTGGAGTCAGATATAGAGGGAGAAGAGCAGGGGAAATGGAGCATTAAGGAAGCTCTGCTCTGTGTTAGGAAATGTCCCTGTTTATACATATTTCTCTAGTACTGTCTGTGCTTGAGTAAAAAGTACACTGCTCGCTGAACCAAAATATGTCTGAAAGCCTGTAGTCCACGTAGGAAAGTGGACACTTCACATTACATACTTACATTTCATACTGTAAGATGTTGAGGAAGGTTGGTCTTTTATATAAATTTGAACTGTAAACATGCTAGGCATTTATGATGGAAGATCTTAGGTTTTGAGGACTTTTTTGTATTTTTCCATAGAGGCATAGAACTTGCACTTCATTTCACAGGCTCCATATAAATAATATTGCATAAACTGCCAATTGCAAATCTTTTAGTGAATTTTCATGTGCTGACATTATTCAAGTTATTTATTAGTACTGATTATTGGTGAAAAAAAGAAAATTTTTCCTGTCTCTAACCAGCTGAACAGATACATCTTTTTCTGAAGTGAGTTGTTTCTCAGTTAAGCAATAGTCTATTCGGATTTAATGAGTTTATTCTTATTTCCAGACCTGGAGGTTGATGTGAAATCTTTTCACAGATTTCAAGTACAACAGGATTTTTTTTCCTCCAAGCAGCACTGTAGCACTAACTCTTAGAGAATTTAATTTCCCATTCTGAAGCTATTTTTAATTGAAACTAAACCAAGAGATGACTAAAAAATTGTAGGTTTGTTGGTGATTTGAGTTCTTTCAGTGGAGTCTTATATATGTAAATGCAGGTGTACATGTTTGTGAGCATGTAGCATGCAACTTTAATACCTGCAATATTTCTCACTGTGCTCTAACGTATTCTGAGAACAGCAAAGAATCAAGAATGATATTAGGTTAGACAAACAAAAAGAAATCAGAGAATTTTGGGACATGCTTGTCTTTTGGGACAAAGGCCAGACTTTGCATGGATCCCTTGTAGTTTTATTCTGTTCTACAGAAAAGCTTTATTCAGAATTCTGCATGAAAACTAGTTTTTAAAATGTGTTGCTTTGATCAGATGCTATAATATAAATTGTTTCAAATGATCACATGCTACTTTTAAACACAGAAATTGAGATATATTTTGGTTAGGCATTGACAGCATAAATTCAGGACTCAGACCACCATGACAGAAATAAGTGACAGGGTGAATATTTTACTTTGGTAGTATGCTCTAGTGTTAATTTATTAATATCCTTTTACTGCATTTGATTTTTTCTCACACTCTTCAATATGGTAAACATATGTAATTCACTTCTCCGCATGACTAGCATTTTTATCTTGTAGCATAAAATCCTGTCATTGCTTTTTCGAAACCACTTAGAAAATATTAAGTAATCATGAGGGTTTTTGCTAATTGCATGGGCTTTAATTTGTCACTTTAAGTGTTCTAATTATTTCTTTGTGAGCTTATCAGCAAACTCTTAAATAGGACCTCACTGCAAATTAGGCCCTTGGGCCAGGTTATTTATTTTGACCTGAACTTCAATTGAATATTATGATTAAAAATAAGTGAAGAATAAATACACTTTAATAATGGTCTTTAAAACTGGAAAAATTAAAATCTAAGCAAAATGTAAGAGGAATTATCACATACTGTTATAATAATGAAAGTTCTGCCACATCTTCTTGAAGCTATGAATGCTAGAGCTATACAGTAATTTGAATACTGAAAATAGTCCTTCTCGAGCACTTTTTGAGAAGTTTATGCTAAGTATGGTGTATGAAACTATGTGAAACTGACTGACCTTACTTCAGACTTATACTGAAACACTGAGAACAATTTGTCTAAATTTCAGTTTGTTCAGTAAAAGTATTGTAGAGGCAGAGGAGAATTGAAAGCAGTTATAAAATATTTCTGTTCATAGTGTGGCTTGGCAGATCTTTCTCTCTTCAGCATACCTGGATGAACTTGGATTACCCAGCATCCCACTTGTTACTAATACCAAAAATAATCTCTATAAAATATATTAGTCTGCATCAGAGATTGCTCAGATGGAAGAGTTTCCAATTTTTATACTTTCAACATGCTGTAAATATGACAAAAAACATGTGTTATGACCAATAGAAAATGGATTTAGTAATGATCAGTGGCTTCACTCAGCATGCCAACAAGACAGACATAAGACAGCATCCTGTTAGTGCCACCTCACTGCAGCCTTGAATTGGTGGAGTAAAACAGGGATGTGTACATGAAGGAATGCTATGCTTAGCATTAGTCAAGACTGATCCACTGAAGGAATACAGAGGAGGGAATAATTGTCTGGATAGCAGCTCCTTAGAAAAAGGTTTTAGGATTGTAGGTGGTCCCAACCACAGATGAGAAACTGATGTGATACAATTCTAAAAAGTGCAAACATTGGAAAATTAAGTATGGTATAGAAGATATATGAAACTATCTTTCAGCACTGCTCTGGTTTAATGTATGCAGTTCTGGGCACTTCAGAAAAGATGGGGATGAGCTAAAGAGTCTGTATAAAAGCAATGGCAATTATAGAAGGTTTAGAAAAATTGATAGCTTAAAGAAGAGGCGAATGAAGGAGGCAAGATAAATCTTTAAATGCATTAGAAAGCAGCTGCAATGTTGTTCACCTTACTCCAGGTGGCTAAAAGCAGAAATGGTGGATCTAAATTACAGTGAAAGAGATTTAGGTTAGACATTGGGTGTACTTTGGAGTGGGAGGATAGCAAAACATTGGGATAGATGCTCTAGTGAGACTGTGAGCCCTTCATAACTGTAAGCCTTTAAAAACTCTCTGGCACAGGCTGCTGATTCCATTCTGGAATAGCACAAGTGAACTGTGGGATTTTCTGCAGTCCCTTTCAGCCCTGTGGTGCTCTCCTAGTAATCATGAAGTGTTCTTATCCACCTCGAGGGAGGTCCACTGATCTGCCTCTTCTGTGCATGGTATGTCTTAAACCTTTTAATGCTGTCAGCCTGGCTCCTCAATTAGAAGTTCCTCCATAAGAAGTAACAAAAATGGTAGAAAGCCCAATGACAGACTTCAGCAACCTACTGTGAATCCTTATGTACTGAGCACTTTAATAAACCAAGTGCTATCTAGGGTAATAACTGCTGGGATAATTTCCATATTTTAGTGTATGATGAATCAATCACATTGTGCAAGAACTTGATTCATGAGACAAGACTGAAACTAATTCCCCTGAACTGGTCTGGGAAGGTGTTAAACATTGAGGAGCCTAGCTGTACACTGTGACTAGCAGAAAATCCAGCTTTTCCTATCACTTAGTCCCAAAGGCAGCAATATTACCTGTACTATCCTCTGGTTATGGCAGTGAATCTGGAGTCAGTAATTCAGTTGAGTAGGAAGTGGGACAACTCCAAAGTCCAACACGCAGATTCTGATTTATGCAAATTTCATCATAAAACAAAATAAAAACTGAAGGAGCAGAAACAATCTTTGATTCTTATCTGTTGATACTGGTGCTTAGTGCAGCATTTGAGCCTAGGGAAGGATCACCACCATCGGTGTTACAGCTGCTGTCTCCTTCCTGGTCATGGTTCAGCTGCTTATGCACAATGCAGTTGTACTTGGATGATGTTTAATGGTTCTTCATCTACATTTGTGTGTACTGCTTCATTGTGTCATGGAAAAACTGCTAGTAGTCTTGATGGCTTTACTCATGTTCAGTTCTAGTCTCTGACATGTCATATTCAAAGTTCTGTGTAATTTAATTGTATTTTAATAACTGCATGGTCACTTTGAGATAATCCTCTTCTCTTACCTATGACTTCTTCCATGCCTTTGTCAGTGTATCTGCTTTCTCTCTTTCATAATTCATCCCAGGATTTTCCAAGATTGTGTCCTTGGACTTTTTTCTTTTCAATTTTATGCTGTTCCCAGGTGAGTTAGCCACTTGCACTGCCTTTATTGTCATGGTTATACTGATGACTTGTAAATCTGTCTTTCCACCAATGTTATTGCTCCTTCCATCTAGTCTTGTTTCCCAGGCTGGATCTCTAACATGATGTCTTTTAATTATCCTATCATTCCAAAAAAGAACTCGCTCCACTTCTCTCCTTTTCTATCACAAATGACAAGAACATTATCCTTCTTGTCACTCAGATTCAGTGACTCAGGGTTATTTTTTACTCTTACTTTCCTCATGCTTCATGCATCCTGACCAGGACGGGATCCTACATATTTTTATTTTTGATATTGTTCAGATCCATTTTTTTGCTTTGATCCTTCTGGTAAATTTCTTATTCAGACCTTCTTGCTTCTGTCCTAACTTTCACAATTGTTTTTTTTTTTTTTTTTGTTCATTTGCAAATCAAATGTTGCCTCCCTTAAAGCAAATTGTAGTCACAAAATTCCTTCTTTTAGTCTACTTGTGTTTTCGTATCCCTTCCTGTTTTATATTCTCAAGGCCTCTTGTCTCAAATTTAAGATACTCAGTTAAGCTTTACATGTGTGTTTTCTAAATGTGCTGAGCAGGACAGCAATAGATTGAGAGGGGGTGGAAAACGTCGGTGGAACCAAATGAAGTATAAGTGCTACATAGATTATTTTTGAGAAAGTTTGTTTGTTAGGTCCAAAATCTTAGGAAATTTTTCTCTGAACTTTGTCTTTTGTGTGTGTTTTTTCGTATAATCAAGTATCATGTCATGCCTGTTCATTCCACTTGCACTTCTAGGTGCCTCCTTCTACTTGCAGACTTGTCTACATATTTAAAGACAGTTTCTCTCACAGCTATATTTTGTTTTCTACAGCTATGTACCCATGAGGGAACCTCATGAGCTCATCAAAAAAGCTTCTGCTGCATTTGCTTATGCATGCTTTTTATAAGCCCACTTCTGCCTTTTTGCATACATCAGTCCAGAGTTTCCACATACAGAATTTGCTTCTATTCTTTATTTTTTCTGTAGCAATTCTGTAGTGGTTTGTCATTAGATAATACATTTATTTAGGCACAAACTATCCTTTAAAGCATCTGAAAAGCATCCTCCAGTAGTGAGGCTGAAGTCCACAGAACTGAAATAAATGCATTTTGCAAGGTAGTAGTTGCCTTTTCTGCATTCTGAGTCTTCGTTCTTCCATTCTAGCTTCCATTAAGGCATGAATTTTTCCGTTGAAAGGTAAAATATACAGCCTGCCTGTGAGGCCACTATTAATTCCACACTATCTCTCTTTTATAGTGCAGCTGGCACCCTACCCTCAGGAGAGCAAGCTCATCACTTCTACCACATGCTTGTTCTCTACCAGTTCAGGCAGCAGGAATCCTAAGTTAGCTATCAAATATTGGTCTTGCCTGTGGCAGCACAGAGCATTCGACGATGCCTCTGGGCCAGCTGAAAATAATTTCTAGCACAGTTGGAGTGAAACTACAGAGGTGTAACAAAGACAAGTCCTGAGGACGGTGATATTCAGTATTCTCTCCAGCAATAAACAAAGATTTGCAAAATCAGTAAAATAAAATAAAAGTAGTACAGATTTAATGCAGCTTTTAAAAATATCACATTCTGTCCTGAGTGTGAGAAGTAGCAAAACTACCTGTGGTCATAGATGAAATTATATTTCTGGCTTTTCAGGCGTGTTATATGCTTCCCACACCAAATTCTCACCCTCACTTATTTTTATTTTAGTAATATTTTTCATGCATTTGTACATATTCTTATCATAGGACTTTTATATTCTTCATTTGCTTACTGCAAAGGATTTCCAGTCAGGTGTTAAGTTAAAAGACAAAATAATTAGCCATTACCAGGTAGTTTGAGGCATCTCTTTTAAGGTTGAAGCTGCCTAGTAATTATAGATTATTCTTTTATTTGTATGATGATACTTTGCATTTGCTTTAACCATCTGGGAGATGTTGCAGAAAAGACATATTCAGGAGATTTCTTTCTCCTTAAAACACATAATGCTGTCCAAGAGCAATGTGTCTACCTATTCTTATACCTGCCTTTACTGCACTTTCCTATCCGTAGGTTAGATAGAAGTACTGAAATGGTTCTTTTACCTTCTCAGAATAATTCTGAATATTTTCAAAACATGGGCTTTTTAACTTTGTAGAGTTTTGTTCAACTGAGTATGTGTCATTGGCAGTTCTCCTTCTCCAAATTTTTTTAACTGACTATAACTTGCTTTCTGCTTTTGAAGAATTTTGAAGACTGGGAAAGATGCCTTCTTTTTAGTGTTACTCTGCTGCCATGCAACACTTTCAACTTCTCTGTCATCCTATTACCATAGTAATTGGCACTGTTTTCTGTATGTTGTCTGGAGAATTATTCCACAAAAAGGGAGAATCTGTCTCTCATTAGGTCTCCAGCTGATGGGTAACTGTATTGTGCTGATTGCATTGAATCCAGCAGTGATAGACAATGGCACTATGATTTTATGAGATTATAGTATAGAGTTTTGTGGTACGGAAGACTTCTGGGATTGTGGTTGAGTTGAACATCTCTCTTCTTTCGTAAAACTTCTGTCTTCTCCCCAGCTGAGTTGATGTTACTCAGGTCCAGAATCTGTCCAGACAAGACTTCTATCCCTCACTTTGTTGGATCGTGTTTCTCAGGACAGAATGCTGTACTCTGCACCCAGTGAAGACTTAGCCCTTGCAGTTCATGGCTGTCTTGTGCTGTTCCATCATTTTTCTGGGGAGATAGAGACATCTGCAGGGTTTGTGGGCATTAGGACCCTATTTTTTTTCCTTTTGAACTGTCTGGAGCCAAGGCAGTAATGCAGGCATGGGCTGAAGTGGAAAGGAGAGGACAGAGGGCTTGAGGCAGAGGGGCAAAAGGACCCATTAGCATGGTGCTGGCTTGGGCAAAGCCACTGAAGGCAATGCAGAGCAGTGCTTGGGACAATTGCAGGGCAGTATCAGGCTGGTTTTGCCCTGCAGTGTTGTGTAGTGTGTAAGTACATGATCTAAATGAATGCATTTGGATACGTTTAGGGTCAAGATACGTCCATGTAACTAGTATATTGCCTATTGCTAACATCTGTCTGGTACAAATGGAAATACAACCTGCTTATTTCATGGAGGTTGTCACATGTTCATGAACTGAGAAGTGCTTTTGGACATTTGCTGGTTCTAAATTTGACTGTGGTCAGAGGTTAAATGTTGAGAATTCTATCATGTGTTCGCCCATCTGGTTCTCAGTTATTTTTGTGACAAGGCAATATGTGGTAATAACATATTATTATTGTTTGATAATAGTTTTAAAGTATTTTGTCAAAATGGCTATTAAATGTGTTTTTCTGTATCTGGAAAGTGTGCTTCTCTCACAAGAAGAACTGTCTTTCTCTAAAAATTACAGATTAGGTACATTTTATAAAGTAACCCTCTCTTGACTATATGCATGTTTTGTTTCGGTGGCATGCAGTATGCCTTTTGAAGCTCAGGAAATGTTCTTCCTCATCCATGTAGCTTAAAACCCACCAGCTGGGTGCTCTTGGATTTCAGTACTGGCAGTTCTTCCTTCTTTCGCCTTAGTCATTTGGTGGCTGTGCTGCTGCGCTCTTGCAACATTCTTCAAAGGAATAAACTTCCTCTGAAGAACTAAGAAGCTGAGTGTCACAGGCCTCCATTTTATATATATGCACATATATTGGAAGGAACTTTTGTTAAGTTACTTAAGTTTTAAACACTAAGTGTATGCAATTTCATTACCTTGCACTCTCAGTCATGTCAATAAAGATGTCATAGATGTTTGTCTTATCTGAAAATTTTTTTATAATTTCTGGAATTGTTCAGTCTTGTTTTTAGAAATTATCACTTTTGTCTAGCTTTTTCTTTTCTTTAAATATTATTTTTGATGAATTTATATTTTTGTATTAATTTTTTTACCTGTACCCTAGCAAAGTCGTTCCTGCAGTCATTATTTGTTAGTCTCTTATGCTGACTTTGTCCAGAAACATGAAATGAGCCTTTAGTCATTATTGCTATAAGAAGCATACTGATTAAAAAAAGAAATTCCAGCCAAAAGTCTGTGAAATATTAAATAGATTTGGATGTTTATATGAAAAGAAAAATTTGAAATTCCCTACTCAAAACATATTGAATACAATAAAAATATCAACTGGCATCTTTAGAATATTTTGTCATAAAATATGTTGTTATAGGCATGCTCAGCAATGAGAAAACCTTTTGAGCTACTTTGTAACAAAGAAGAATATATGGGGAGCTAAGTAAAACAGCTGTGATACAGATTTACAGTGAGATTGCAGGATTAATAACTGCAGACTGAAGTTCAGTCCCTTCTGAAATTGTGTGTGTGAGAGACAATTGTTTGTGTGCTTGAAACTGGAAGGTTTTATTTATTTATTTCACTTTCTTTTCTTTTCTGCTTTTCAAACAGAAAATAAAAAAAAGACCCTTTGGACTTGAAGCAAAGACCCCAAGCAGCATTCTAATTTGCCTCACTCAGAGTCCCTATTGTATTTATTTTCCTGAAGCTTTTTTCTTTCCTTTCTTTTTTTTAATAAACACTTATAAAACTATATTGCTTGAAGTTGCTATCCAGCCAAAATACCTCTGAAATGCTTACCTGCCTTGAGTACCTATGTTCCCTTGCTCCTCTGTTCATTTCTTCCCTGTTTTTTTATTGTAGTGTTATACTTGCCCTTCCTACAAGCTTTTCTGTATTTCTAGAAATACATTGTCTTGAAGGATCTGATCAACTTTGTTCATTATGGAATTATGTGGAGACTCAGTATGAGACAGTGGCTGACTTGTGTGCCAATTTCCATGTGGAATACCAAGACTCTTGCCCAGAACAATAAGATGCCATCAGGAAGTCACACTCTGAATCACGAAATAACTCATCTAGGACTCCTGTCAGTCTTGATACTGGGTGAATTGGCTACTAATAGATAAATAAAGTAGATTGAACCTTCATGTGGTTAAAAAGGAGATCAGATTAAAGACAGTGATAAGTGGAGTGTGAGACAGTCTCCGTCTGCCATATAGGTGTAGTTAAAGGTGAATACATGGGCTGATGAGTTAGCACCTTCCGAGGTTGAAGGTTTATAGAGATACAGCTTTAAAATGTAGGTTAACAGGGGAAGTGTTACAGGGCCAGGCAAGATTTAGTCCTGAAAAAGGCATCAGGCAGGGAGAAACTGTTCTACATAGGAAAACTTTAGATTGCTCATTAGACAAATGCTGTCTGATTAGCTACAAGCAGCTAAGACTGAAGTTTGCACCAGTGCTGAGGTGGGTGTATAATTAGATATGGATGCATGCCAACAACATAGATGGTTTTATCAGATTTTTTTTTTGCACAGCATTTTTTCTGGAAATCATAGAATCATAGAGTGGCTTGTAACTCTATCATCTATAATATTAGGGAGTAATTACCACTATCTATTTTATTCTGTTTTTCAAGTCTTATAATATGACCTCCTAGTAAGACCTCAGAATAAAATCTGTTTAGTCTTTAATTTTTTTTTCTTTTTTTAAAATGCTTTTAGTTGTTCGTTTTTTTCTCTGTGTATTGATACACTTGAAAATACTTTTACACCATTAGTCTTTCTCTTTAGCTCTGTTTTGCCCATTAAAAAAGCCATACTGACTTTTCCATCCTCACTTTTCTTTATTCTCTTTGAAGAGAAACTGTCATTTGGATGAGAAATGATCTGTGCCATCAGTAAGTTTTCAGTTGTTTGTTTTTCTGTCCTCAGTAAACTCAACTACTTTTTTTGTTATTTTTTTAATTCTTGCAGTATCTTTTTTGGCCATATTTCCAAAGATCTCTGATTTGGTCAGTCTTCAAGTTCCCTTAAAATAATGATACATAATTTTGCCGTAGAACCTGTATTCCTTTACTCCTAAGAAGAGTAGCTCTGTTGACAATAGGCCCTACTACCCCTGTGTGTATTTTGTGGGCCAACTCTTTGAATGTCTTGTTTTCCTTTCCTGTAAATCTTCAAAAGTAAATTTAAATACTTTAAGTTCCATTTGAAATTTTTACAGATTATTGCAATATCTTTTCTATAGCTATTTGTAGCTATATATGTTCTCTATATGATAATTTTAAATTCAGTATCTTGGTTTTAAAGAAAGTCCCAATCTAAGATGCTTAAGCACACCTGTATGTTTTGTATTTAAAACTGATTAAAAAATCTCTGTACTCTTAGAAGACTATCAAACAAATTGCCATTCTGACATAAAGTTATATGTCAGTGCATGCAGTGTGCCACGGTGAAGGTACGCTGACAGAGTGATCAGAGTTGATTTATGTGTGGGGGAAAGCAGACATTTTTGAGGAGTTGTGTAAAGCTGTAAATATTTTTTGTTCTTTACCAGATATTATTTGAAAAGCTGATATCTGCGTTTTTAACGTGTTTGGTTAGAGTCTAATGGTATGTCATGTCTTGATTAATTGAACCGACTTTGTCGGGATATGTTGCAGGTATGTAAAGATTAAGACTGGAGATTTAACCCAAAATTTTACAGGAGACCTTTTCAGTCAAATACTGTTTTAAGCTGAGCTTATGGAGCATACTGCTTACCCAAAAAACTTTTGGTTTGTACCACATGTGAGTTTTTAATGCAAGCGAAAAACACATTTAAACTGGTTTGATGCTAAATACCAGAACATCTGTTTAATTAGCTGAGTTATCAGATGTGTGTGGAAGAGCTGTATTTTTAATATTTCTGGTTTTATGGGGGTATTTGACAGGGAGGACATATACTAATTGAGATGCTGAAATACTGCAACAGTTTTTCAATGCAGGACTACTAAATAAAATCAGCAATCAGACTAGGAAGCCGGGTGTTTGTAACCCCTGGGCATACTGTGCAGAAACACAGGCAGTGTAAATTCTAATTTTTCATCCTTTCTTCTGCCCTGCTTTTGCTACTTGTTGGAAAGTCTTCTAAAAGTGGCACTGATAGAGTATTCACTAGAATAAAACTTGCTGTGCTTTACCATGTGCAGTTCTGGGGTGCACCTATGAGCAGCATTGCTGATGATGTGTTGTGATGGCCTAGCAGAGAATAAAACAGAAGTTCATACTATCAGAGATAATAAGCAGATGGTTTTCTGTGCTGGAAGCAGTAAACACATTGCTTGTTACGTGAAGATCATTTTCTGTGGGTGGTTTTTTTTTTCTGTTTTTTTTTGTTTTTTTTTAATAAAGCTGCCACAGGACAGAAGCATAAAGATCAAAAGTCTCATATTAGCAGAGATGTGAAGGAAGTATTTTATTGCCTTCACAACTTTTTAAAAGAACACACAACTTCAGTAGTTTTCATTACCAAGTGTCTATTTACAAGGAAAAATAGTGTATTTCATAGCCTTATTCTGGATGTCTACACCAGCAGTCTGGTGTACTTAAAATCTGTTAATAGTGGAGAGAGATAGGATCCTTCAGCAAGCACTTCAGACAGCTGTAGGGTTCTGTGGTCAACCTCTTCAGTCTCTATAGAATCATCTTTTTTTTTCCCTTCTCTGACTGTTTAGAGGCTTCTGTTGCTTAATGTCATTTGGACATACAAATTGGTCTGAAATGGTTCTAGATACGTTGCAGGGGCCTGAAGATGAGAGTGACAGGGATTCAACACAAGATTACTGGAGCCGCTAGTGCCACTTCTAGTCAGATGTCATTTTAAACTGGACTAATGATCCTAGTTCCTGCTGATCAATATTCGTGAATATACTTGGTCCTTTGAATATCTTGAAAAGATTTGGAAAACAGCTTTCATATTGTGATTTCAGCATTATTTTAGCTATGCTGGGACTATTGCTTGAGAATGAACACTTGGCATTTTTTTTAAACTTGGCCAACAAAATGTTTGTTTTATTTATGGTTTTGAGACAGGAATTTTCCATAAAATTTATAGAAATTCTCACTGGCTGTACTTGGGAAACAGCAGGAAACAATGTGTAGAACTAAACCTCTTTGCCCCATGCCTCAGGACACAGAGACCTTATTTTTATCAGCTACTGGGTCTTATTTAAATATAAGTATTTCAGAAGTGTCAACCTATAATTTCTGTTTAAATTTTGTATTGATTCCAAAAAAAGATAGCACATATGTCCATAAATATTCTTCCGAGTGGTACCTTGGCAGTGTTGAACAGTGAGACTAATTGTTACTGGAAAAAGAGGCTCTCTATAATGAGAGCCTAAACAATTTTCTAGGTTTCAGTGGCAGTTTAGCCTTTTTTTTTTTCCATCATAATTAATGTTCTTAGTGTGTAAATGGACACAAAATCTAATACCCTGCTGAGACTGAATCCTTGTGTCTTAGGTATTTAGACCTTTGATAGTACTTGTGCTGCTTATTACATTTACAAAGTAAGGACCAAAGCAAGTAAAATGTAATTACCAAAATTTGAATAGCACTAGCGAGTAACGGTGTGATTCTGCCACCTGACTTTTCAGTGTAATATACATAAGTCTTGAATTGCTATCAAAATTTTGACATATTGATAAATACCTCTACTGTTTATGAACTGTGGATATATAATTATGGTAAATGGAAGACTTTAGTTCAGGTGTCTTTATTGAAATATGTAAAATGTGAGCACCAAAATTCTTTAAAAAGGCTTTAAAATGATAACAGAATTTTTTTCCATATCATGTCAATAAGGGATCTTGGTGCAAGGTCCAGCAGAATTCTCTGAGAAGAACTACTTTCCAGGCCATAGCACCATCAACTTCCTTGCTTCCAACACCTTTTCGTTTTTTTTTTTCTTCACTACACTGCTCCAGTATGGTTTATTGCCCTTTTCCTAACTGCTCTCTATATTGTGCAGACTGTATCTTAGTATTTATACAGTTTCCCTTCTATTTTCATATCCTGCATGCTCATACTGTACAATAAGGAGATAATTGAACTCATGTTGCACCACGTTTTATGTGCAGCTTTTTCTAAATGCTTTGTGTGCCTCTTCTGTTGAGATAAGTCTCAATTTTCTTCCTCCCTAATGACTACATTGAGGATTTGCTAAGTGCAGTGACAATGCACGTGAAAGAGCTCTCAGTATCTGAATGATGACACTTCAGCAGCTAATTGCTCATATAATTTTACTTCATGACACCGTTCATACACCTGTTTTGCTTAGTGCATAACTTTGGAAATCTACATGGTGAGTGAAGCCTTGCCAAAATGTATGAGATATATTCCAAACCCCAGAAACATAATTGGAATTTCTAAGGATCGGCTCTGAATTATTCCTTTTTCTCCCACTGAAAACTCTACCAATAGTAGACATTACTGACAGAATGTGTTTGTGAAATTGCTTAAGTATTTACATTATTTTGTTTCATTTGTCATTCTGAAAGATAGTTTTTGTTTTCAGTGTAAATGACAGACAAAATTGCTTTCTAAAAAAATAATCTGATTATTGTGAAATCCTGCAGAATTAAGAAATATGTTGTGCTCAGTTTTAGAAAGGAACCTAAGAGCCACTGGGGTAAGTTACTTCATGAGAGAAGAAATGAAAGGACAAGGCAAAAAATAGTCACTCTAGTAACTTTCACAGCCTGTGAAGAGTGATAGTCCCAGAAATAAAACACATCACAAAAAAACCAGATAAAATGGGAACTTTAAAGCTGGTGTAATTAAAGTTGCTGCTTGAAGCTGTAGTGATTTGTAAAACCTGAGTTTTGATGCCTATACTAATGATGCATCAAAATGCCTAAACAAACATTGCATGAAACATACAGTGAAACAAAATGGATTTTGAGCAAAGCAACTCTAAAGAGTCTACCAATTTCTGTATCAATGTATCACATAACCTCCAGAAATTCATCTGGCTTCTCCCTGAGTGTTCTGTTAGTTCCTTCCTTGTCAGTTCTCTCCTTCCTCCACCACAGTAGCTTGCAGATTTTGAAGTTTCTCATTTTACTCCCTAGGTACAGGCAGAACAGTAGGTGCCCTGCAAGAGGTGATGTGGACAGATAGAGACAATGTTAATGATAGTAACTTGAAACATATAATTATTTCCAAACCATTGCAAATTTGAACTCTTTTGAAAACTGAAAGGAGTTTTTTCTGGCACAAAAACTGTGAAGGAAGAAAGCTGAAGTTTAGGAGGTGTCCAACCAATGTGGTTTTCAATAGTGCCATTTTGAGTGCCAAATTCTGAAGGAGTTCTCCTGTTGGCAGATGAGGAGGCTGTTTTGTAACAGACTGAAGGAAATGTATTCATATTACTGTATTTATTGAAGCTTGTATGAGACTTAGACTGTAGCAGAGATTTAAGTGAGCTGAAATAGATGAGGTATATTTCTGTCTCTTTCCTCCTCTGTCACTTCCCTTCTTTCTCTCTTAGCTTTCTTCCCCATGCTCCTTCCTTCCCGCTCTTTTTTTGCCAGCATAGAAAGACCATATTGGAGTAAGAATATCAGAAAGCCTTTTAACGTTTGTGGATAGTCAGCTAATAGATTTTTTTGCAATGTCCCAAGTAAAGTTACTGAATTCCATCAAGTTCTTGAGTATCTCAATACTCTCTGTAGTGGAAAACAAAGGCTGCTGTCTTGCCGGTGAATTCACTACAAGAATTCGTGGGTCTTTTCCTTGCTTATGTGCTGCAATTCTATTTCCTGCTAGGAAAATAGATAATACGTTCCTTCTTGTCCAGTATTTCCTTTAAGAGACACGTGACTATCTGTAGCAGGTTTTTTTCACAGATGTAATTCCTTATTTTGTGTTGCCCTCTTCATTGAGGACTCAGAGTAAATATGAGTTTCAGTATGTTTAGTAAAACATGCAGTATACTTTAATAATGCATGTTTTCTCTTTTCAATATGGAATGGAGCACAATTGATGACAAATAAAGGATCTTTGGATATTAAACTTGTTATGAAACAATGTTGTATTATTTGTCCTCATTCTAATTGTATTACATTATCTGTCCTTTCTGTATACGTGCTAATATTCAGAATAAATTTGTGTGATTTTGTGTATTGGCCTCTGAACTTAGTATGGAAGGGTTCTCTTGAGCCATTAAGGTCAATTTTTACTACAATAATTGTAATGTCATATTTTTCTTTGCAATTCCTTTAAAAAAAAACCACCTTAAAATCATAGCTCAATTTAATTTGCATAACCCTATTTTTATTGCCAGAAGTTCTGCGGCAGTTCGCATGAACCTGTGAGGAAGAAGTACATCCTGAACCTTGACACTGATTTCTCTGAAGTCAAGAACAGTCCTAATTGGAAGTACATTGTAATTTTTAGATTGATAAATGTTATTTTCCTTCAAAGTATGTTAAATTGTATACTAGATTCCTTTCAAATACCGATTTGGGAAATTCTGATGTGATTGCCAGTTTTTCATGTAAAGGCATTGGTTTTCCCGTAGCTTCTCCTCTGGTCTTCATATGAGGCATACATATTTTTTGTGCATATGGCTTAAGGTTACTCCTTAATGTCTTTGAGATTGCATGGGTAAAACTAAGATGGATTTATCCAACAATTATGTTCAGCTTAATCTGATCATGTTAAAGTAAGTAAGCCTGCTTTTTGAGAAATCTGATTTTTATAGAGTTAAAACTGAATATAACACATTACTTTTTAAATGTTCTTACTGATCCCATTATTCTTTCTGTGCATTTTACAAATAGGATGTGATGTTTTGAGTATGCTTCAGGCTTCAGTAGTTTGTATAATGTTCTATTTTCTGCAGCAAAAGCATGTCAAGGTGATCTCTGTGGGTGGTTAATATTTTCTGGAGTTTATTCTTCAACCATGAAAATATACAAAACTGAAGAGCTTGGTGGTATTTCATATATTCAGGTATAAAATATATATATATTTCAATTTTATCATCATTAAAAATATCAGAAAAAACCCACAAGTGTAGTAGCAAATACTGTTTGTTCATGGATAAATGCAGCATTTGTCACTCCTGACTTGTGTTTGTGGTTATGCTGGTGAGCAGCTTTTGCAATAGCTTAAATTGTAGGGTAAGAGTGTTGTATAAATGGAATATTTTAAAACATAATGCTCAAAATCATGGGAAATCAAAGAATATAGGGGAAATGTAAAAATTACAGAATGTTTGTGTTTTAGCAGAAATATTCTTGATTTGTTTGACAGGCATTAGTTGTTCTTTTCTGTATTTTCAAATATAAGTGCTTTTCAAAACAATTATAGAGAGCAACAGTAACAACTCTATAAAAGAAATGCATAAATATTGTAACAGTATTTCAATAGGGAAGGATTATTATAAGTCTGACTGTTAAAGAACTGAAACAGGCAAAAGTTGAATGTAAGTACAGCTCACTATGCTTTTAGTACTGTTACAGTAGTAACAAGAAAAACTGGAGGGGAAAATGTCAAATATATCCATGTAAATAAAATGCATTTAATTTATGAAAAAGGGATATTGAAAAAGCTATTGACGATTTCAATTAAATGCATACTTTTTTTTTTTCTTTCAAGACCAAAGCAAATATATAAGGAAATTAACTCTTACTAAGAAACCATGATGTGCATTCTGATTACTGGCTGATACCATGTTTTATCATTGCTTCTGTCTTTCTTCTGGTTTTGTTTCCTTTAGCCTCTACCTCTGGGAAATTGTGTTTCTGCTGTTTGTATACCATATAGGAAAAGTGGGTCTTTACTTTTAAATGAGAACTCCCTCAGATATGCCCTGCTAAGGTTATCTTCTCTGATACAATATAATGATCCAAAATGTATCTGCAACAGAAATCTTTTCATATTTCTCTTGCCATTCCTGGCAGTTTAATTTACCTCATTAAAAGGCTTCAAAAACCACACTTGGAATGCCTCCAAACTCAGGGTCTTGGTTGCTAATGAGAAATTTGTTCTTTTGGAGCTTGGGCAATGTATAGAATCTGTGATTCCCTTTAGTGCACACCTCAGGGCATTGTAAGGAATACCATACTAAAGTTCTCCAGCAAGAAGCAAAGTAAAGCAAGATCTTCACCTTGCCAAAAGAGTTACTTGGGCTCTAAAATAGCTGCAAATACATCAAAACCAGAGAATATATCTATGTTTCTGGTGCTTATCTCTGAGAACGTGGCTTTTTAAGGACACAGTTCTCAGAACCAGAAAGAAGAAGCTGAAGGCTACGTCCAGTGTGTTACCAGTGGTTTTTTTGGGAGGGATCATTCTCTGCACAACCCTTTCACTTTCATAGCAGCAGGACAGCTACATCTTGCATCTTAAAAGAGGTTTATATTCATTGTTCTTTTCTCATTCCTTCTTCATACCATAGGTAGAATGGGAAATTTGCTGTAATCCTACCTACCCAGCAGTTCTAGTGATACGACTCCAGGAAGAGTTGGGTGAGGTGTTTGTAGTCTTACGTTGCTAATCCCGTAACAACAATAGTAGTCTTGGTTCCTTACACATATTTAGCTTTCTTAGAATCATAGCTCTTACTGCTACTCTTTGGTCTGCAGTGGGGAAAAGTTGTTGTAATTACATAGTGAATGCTACAGGAGTCCACAAAACAAATATCCTTGTGTAAAACAGAAAAAGATGTTGGTGTTACAGAAAATGTTGCAGTCGGGCTGTGTTCTTAAGGTGAAGCCCGGTGATCTGTGCCTGGTGGGAGGCAGCAGTGACTCGGTTCACCATGTTTCAAATTGTTAGTTGATCTTTCTCTGTTCTCTGTAACTGAAGTTTATAAATACATTTTAAAAAAAGAAGCAAAGTTTTGCTTTCATTAGGAATTTGATCATACCATCAAATTTGACTTACTTCATGTATCTGGTGTGCTGATGTTTTCATATTTTGTTAGCCATGATGACTATTTTTATAGTTAGCTGTTTCATTTTTGTGAGAAGATCAGAGATATCTGTTACTGAGAGGAGCCCCATCCTGCCCTCCCTGATAGTGGTTGATCTCTATTGCTCCCCCAATCCCATCTACATGTCCTGGAGGCAAAGGTTTCATTGAAGACTCATCCTGAGTTCCTGTTTATGGTTATGCACTGCCTTGAAGGCGCTTGTACATTTACTGTAGAATACTCTGGTGGAAAATATGTATGCAAAAATTCTAATTACACTAGATTAGTTGCTTCTCTTTGTGTTACAGCAACTGTATTATTTCTTTTAACTTACAGTAAGTTGGTTTGTTGCATTGTCTCCATATATTTTTCAGTTGCCTCTCTGTTCAGAGAGACTACACATGGTTCCATAATACATCTGATGATGATGGGTATTTCAATGAACAGCAAAATGTTTCTGTCATGAACAGCATGACAGCAGCTGCAGATTTTTGTCAGTATATTATCTGATTGCTTTTCTAATTGCAGAATCATAATGGCAGTTAGAAATGGAAAAACGTTATGAGTCATAACAGCAAAACTTATCTAAGAAATTCCTGTGTGCAAACATTTCTCACTTGTGTCAGGGTTTGTAAAATTTGGGTGCATAAAAAATTTGGGTTCATAAACATACTTTAGAATTCAGTATGTGTGATATATGCTAAAGTTACTGATCTGTAAATGGCAATGAGTAGTCCATTAGCTGTATTTGCCATCCAAGGTTTTTTATGTTATTTATATAGCTGGTGGGTATTTCTATTCCATCTAAGCAGTGATGATAAAGTAGGGTGGAGAAATGTGAAAACAGTAGAAAATGCATATTCCACTTGGATGGATATTTTTAAGGAAAGGTATTTAAAAATTGTTTATACCTGACATCTATGGAAATTTTGGAATTGATAACTTAGCTGTTAAATGAAACAGCAATACTGTACTTTTATTTTCACCACATTTAGTCAAGCAATTCAATTCATCTGTTGCTTTGTTATTTTCTTCACATACAAAATAGAGGTGTAGAACACAAAACTTAAACTTATGTTTGAATTAACAGTTAATGCCAACCAAAATCCCTCAATTTTACTTTTCAGCGATTGAAGGAGAAGAAGCAGAATTAGCCATTGGAATTTAATCAGAGTTTATTGACTTCAGCAATGAAGGAGTTTAAAAATATCTTGCAAATATATATATATATATATATATATATATATATATATATATATGTTTCGCTGTGGTCAGTGAACTCTGTTTCAATACCTGTCTGGCCCATGAAAAAATAAAGTTGGAATTATCAGAGAAATTTTTGTGTTTGCTTTGCAATTAGTATTAATTAGTATTAGCATGTATTTTATGTTAATTTGTTGGGCTAAAGTTTTAATAAATCATATGGAGTGTTTGGCAGCAGGAAAGTGATTTATAAATTAATGCTAAAAGTAGGTGGAAGAGATGCAAAAAGAGCAAGAGTCCGTATGGAATTCTTTGGCTAAACATTAGAAAAGCTTCCAATTGTAAGAATTTACTTGAACAGACTTACATGTTGATATAATTCCCCACTACTGAAGCTGTGCAAAGATAATGTAAAACCTGCCGAAGGTAGCCCAGCAGCTTTATACTTGACAGGTGGGCTTTGTTATGTGTCCTGCAAATCTGAGATAACCTGAGAGTCCTCTGTCAGATATGACACAGGAAACCTGCACCCTTCTGAAGTGACAGCTGGAGACCAGATGGGATTACCTTGGACACTCTGTGGGCAGCTCAGTAGAGCCTGACATGTTTGAGGAGTTACCAAGAGGAGATGTGTTTTTTATTCTTTGCGGTGTAAGACTCCTACAGAGTACACTGAATAAATGGGGGGCCAGGTATTGTTTGCTTGTCTCAGGCAATGAGTTTTATTACAATCAGTAGAGCCAATAGAATGCTGAGTCAGAGAAGCTGAAAGGATCCCAGTTTTATATTTATTTCTCCTTATAATATATCTACTGAAAAGTGTGCAGTCAAGGTGGAGTCATAGATATGACAGTGTTGAATGAATTGCAGCTGTGGAATCCATAAATAAAGGAATTTCAAAAGTGCTCAGTTCTGGTTTTAAATCTGTTCTGCTGAAATCAATGAGAATTTTGCTATTGAAGGGTAGCCTAGTTACATCAGTCCTGAGCTACCCTGAAATTTTTTACATGTAGCACATTTATGAAAGGGCCTCTTACAGTATAGTGTTCAATGGTAACATCACATGAAATTAAATTTATTTTTCATATTTCACTGAATAGTTTCAATTGCTTAAATCAAGGACAGTTTAAATTTCCCACAGGCAATACACAACGCAAGGCCTTACTGAGACTGCTTGCAGGCAGTTTTCAAAAGAGTCCTTTTTGTATTACAGTTCAGGGCAGCAGGATCATTTTTAAATAAATGCTTCTTGACATCAGTAATCCATGACTTTAATCTCTTTTACTTTACCTTTGACACCAACACATTTTTGTTTTCACACACATTTTTACAATTCCATTGTTTATTCTTCCATTATTCCCGTAATTTTTTTTTTGTCTTCTTCATCTGTCTTTCGTTAGTTTTTCCTCTCTTCTGCTTTCATTACTCAACTCTTCAACTGCTTGTGTTTATCCTGTTAATCTATGCACAAGATTCAGGAAAAGGGACAGGTGGAAAAGCTACTGCTGAGTAACATCTGAAGTGTATCTGCTGTGGTGTGACAGATCATCTGAGGCCATTAAATGTCAGCTTACTTGATCTTTTTAATTTACTGGAATTATATGTTTTTCCTTGTGCTTACGTGGTCACATGTGCATCCAGAGCTCTCTCAATGTAGTTAAAATTTACAACCCACAACACCCAGAAGTGACACACTTGTCTGCCAGTTCTTTTACTTGTTCTTTTCTTCTTTTCCCCTTCCACCAGCACATATCCTAGATTTCACAGCTTGCTCTTGCTGTCCACTTGCTTTTGGCACTGACTTCCGTTCCCGTTTATTATGTTTTCCTTTCAGTTTTAACAGACATATTTCCCATTTCATGTGTTAAATTTGCTTGTGAAACAAGAAAAGTCTGTTTCTTTTACTAAAAGGGCTTATTACATGTATCAATCGCTGTTTGTTGCAATAGGATCAAGATAAATTCTGTGTAACATAGTCTTTTTTAGAGAAAAGTTTCAGCGATTGTGGCAATATTTGTGTTCCTTACAGAAACAAGCCATGAGCATGTAATTTCTGACCTGTTTGAGTTGATTTTATATTTGCCACCTTCCTTTGATTTTAAGACAATTTGAAGCAGGCATTTTTCTATTGTAAGTTCAGGTGTTTCATACTCAAGTCCCTTTAGAATTGCCGATGGGATACACTCCAGTCTAATAATCTGTTAGAGCTCAGTTTGTCTTTTTTTCTCGTGTTCTCTAATGGTGCTTCAGTGTAAGACAGATCCTCTCATGTGTTTCTCTGAGGAGGGTGTCTGGCCTAGTAACTTCTCCAGTCTCCTCTGGTGTGGATAAAGCCCCAGTTTGTTTGCGGCACCTGCTTTCTGCCAGCCTCAGCAGAAGCCCCTTGGTGCCTGTCTTTTGGAGGCTCCTCACTAAGCCTGATCCTGACCCCAGCCCTGGCCTGTCTCCACTGAGGTGGCTGGTGTGCCGTGGGCTAGGGCTGCCCCCCTACCCCTTGGACTGCTGTTCTCCCTGGCCAAGGGCAGCCAGGTCCTGCTCCGCCATGGACAGCCCCCAAAACTTCTGGCCTCCAGCCCATAGGGAGCTGCTGGTCCCTGCAGGACTCTGACCCTGGACTGTGTTTTATGTTTAAGCCTCCCAAAGATTACAATCCTTTCTGTTTTTTTCACTTGGACACAACTTGAAGCTTTTACAAGGATGCCTTTTTCTTTTTAATAGCCTCCTTCATCCCATTTGTTCATGATAGCTCTCTTCTCTGGATTTTCTCAGTCTTTTTTGATGGGTTGTATGCATGTCTTCTGAGCTTGGGAAAGGTGTCTTTAATCAGTCTCTGTGCCACCTGTAAAAGTGTGACTTTTGTAGCCAATTCTTTTTTCTTCTTTGTAACAGGCTTACTCATTTTTATTCAGTGACCCTCTTTGAAATGGTAGTAGAGTTTTTTTGGCTTTCGTTGCCCCGTCAAGGGCATGGATTCCAATCTACATCAAAGCAGTTATTGACTGTGGCTAGAGATTTACTTTGAGTCATACCCTGATATGTCATGTGCTTGTACAAGACAGGCAGAAATATCCAACAGCCCTAATATTTATCTGCCATACTTATAGGGAAATTTTTCAGTGTTATGAAAGTGCTCTGTTTCTTAGGTATCTTTAGGAGTTGGTCCAGAGCATGAGTTATATTTATATCTTATGTCTTTCTTGACGTCATCTACCTTGGCCATTGCTGAAAGGGAGTCTCTGGGTTGTTTAACATGAATGGACTGTTAACTGCCTGATGGATCTGGTAACCATGAGCAGTCATTCTCTAATGAGGGAGAAAAAAAAGAAGGAATCCTTGAGCTTGCCCAGTAATCTGAAGTGGTCCATATGAAAATACAGCACAGCTGAAGACTTGCTGTGCCTGTAGGGAGGACTGGTGTATGTGTAAGAATTTTCTCTCCACTGAACAATGTAGATCTGAATAAGAAATCACGAAGTGGTGATGGAGATGTGTGATCAGCATCTTCAAGAGAGACCTATCACTCAGGTCACCAGGCAGGGTCTCTGAGAAGAAATCAAGGACATAATTCTGTTCAGTTCAGTTCTTCTTTGCAAAAGACACAATTAATGAAGTCACATCAAATTTTGGGTTTAGGATAGGGACCTCTGCAAGGATCCAGTCATCTGACTGACATTTAGTTTGTGACAATTATCTGTAACTGACTGTGGTGGTCATATCAGTATTGAACCAACCTCCTAAACAATGTAAGCCGTTCTTGAGGTGCCCAAACTGAGGGTGTGTTAGGGCTGTGGAAGCCCCAAGGAAGCTCTGTGCTGATGAGAGAGTTACCTGCTGTTCAGCCAAAGCAGAAAACACATACTTTGAGATGCAGCAAACAGTCAGAAAATGGAGATGACAGCAAGTGGTGGGAGAATTCCCTGTCTTTATTTTTATGGTGACATTTTTGGCAGGAGATTGAGGCTGCTCAGGTAGATTATCTTGGAACCTCTTTTTGTTTGCTTGTTTTCTGTGTTTTCTGTGGTTTTTTTTTTTTTTTTTTCCCTTCTTCATTTTTTTTCACAATTAGTTTGGCTTATTTATCATAATATTTTTTGGTGTGTTTAATTTTGGTCTTTAGGAGCTCAAGGAGTGTGGATGTCTTAGGTTTTCTATTCTTCGTTGTTTGTAGGTGTGGACTCCACATTGTTTGGTGTTTAGATTTCTCCCTGAAAGTTGTGTGACACTTTAATTTTCTATGTTTTGTTGTTGGTTTTGTCGAATTTTCAATATATTTAGATGGGATTCTTGTGGGTGGGAAAGAAAGAGGAGGACCTAGAGTTCCACATGCAGATCCAGAATGATGGTATCATTGGAATAAACTGCCAAGTGTCAGAACAACTAGAAAGTTGGGATTTAGTGATGGATGGATGCAAGCTGTATAAAAGACTCAGGCGGAAAAGGGGTGGGAGGGTTGCCCTTTATGTTAAGGAACAGTTGGAGTGCATGGGACTCATATGTGAATGTTTTGATTCAATATAGGGAAAAGATTTTCAGTAGAAGGATAATTTTGCAACAGAAATGGTTGCCTAGGGAAAACAGGTTGTGGAATCAGCTCTCTTGAAAGTCTGGGAGATGCATCTGTCTAATTTACTAAGTGACCCAGTCTAAATTCAGATGCTTGATGCAGTTGCTACTGGTCAACCACTCTGTGAGCGGGATAGTCTGTAATATGGTGCATCATGGCAGAAGGGTCAGGTGCATTTGCACTTTACATGTTACTAGGTTATAAATCTATACATATGTCTGCTTATAGCAACAAACTAGATATGTTAGACAACTCAGGATGTTCACTAAATATGTGCACTTAGGAGACAACAACTTTTGAAGTTGTTCTACATTTTCAACTGATAGTATTTCTGAATCCCTTCTAATCCCATTACAGGAGAGAAAGGGAACAACATTTTAATTCTGGAAGTAATTCACAAGACTGCAGTGCCATCGTGTTAGTGGTATTGTAGAACAAACTCTTTAGGAACAGTTAATTTCCTTCATTTTTGTTTATATTCTTCTCGCCCAATTAGTGTAGACTGTTGCAGTATATTATAATAAGAAACTTTAACAAGTGGAAAGTGGTTTTCCTCTAATTTGTCTTACAATAAATTATATGTTTTCAGAAGAAAGACAGACATGCCTGAGGATAAAGTAAGGTATGGTATCTGTGCACACTGGATAAATTGTTCATAAATCTCTATAAATATGATATTGGTATCGTGCATACTTATAAGATTAGTGTCAACACAGGTTATCTATCATGTAGGGGCAAGTCAAGCAAGTTAGACCTGCCTCAGGGATGGTTTAGTCTGTGTATCCAAATATTCAGACAATGTTGCTGTGGATATTTTGGAAGAAGAGACTGAGAGATGATTTTTCCATCACTCCAGTCTTCCCATTCATTGGTACTGTCTCCATTTTCTCCAGTGTGCTTTGACAGGTACAAGTGATCAATGTCCTATTAATCTTTAGGACAAGTAAGACCTAAATGGAATAACATTCCCCCCCAGCCCCTCTTTTCTAAGAGGAGTTATATGTAACCTCTGCATCAGTTACACAGTGGATGGAACATACTAGAAGTAGATGATGCATTTAGTCCATGTGGACATTTTTTCTGTCACCAGGCAATTTGCAGGGCATTTAATATTAAATTTTTAATGATTTTTTTGTAAATTTTCTTATTGTCCTTGGCGTACTTCTTTGCACAGTTACATGTTTTATGGATTAATGGAGTCTGGGTGTTTTGCATAGTAAATTCCATGTTGTAAAAATTCAAGAATAATTTTTGTGGTATAGAATATAATGTGAACCTTTATAAGTACATAGCACTGAAAAAATTGGAAAATATATAGCTGGGGAAGCTGGACAGCTCAAGAATCATTCAGGAATTCATTATTTTCTCTGTGCCTCATGAAAAAATATATGCTTCTCCCACCACCACAGAACTTCTATTTGGACCCACTGATAATGTAATCCAGCCTTCATTTGTCTAAGTAGTAATGGAAAACAGTATGTAAAAATTAGCTGATGAGGTCACGGTAGTATGAAGGTTTTTTCATTGGCTCATTTAACTTTGGACTGATTTTAAACATAACTACTAATTCATTTTGCATGTTCGTGTTAATTATAATGGCATTCACTACTGCTCGTCTGGTTATGAGGTTGTGAGTATCTTTCTGTCACAGAAATGTGAATTCCTGGAATCAGGAAGAAAATGGATGTCTCTTTACTACTTGCAGTTCTGCAATTTATATAATATTCTTTAAAAATCATAATTTTTGTAGTGTAAATTAATGTCTTGAAGTAGTTTAAATATATTCAAAAATACATAGTCTGTCTATTAAGTAAATTCACACTTTTTCACCCTTTTAGAAGATATGCATGATCGATTGTATGTAAATGATATATTTTCAAATAAAATTCAGGATGTCCCATTGACATAGTGCGATTTAAGACTTGCTCAGAAGTCCTGTTAAGAATTAAGAGGTTTTTTTTAATTGCGTGAGTCCTATGTGATAGAAGTTGGAAGCTACAGATACCAGTGAACATTTATGTCTTTAAAATACTAGTCAGTCTCTCTAGCAAGTCATTTTTGCTTTAGCGAAACCAGAGATGTTTTTGTCTCAATCTGATTCCAAACAAGCGTACCTAATAATAACTTATATAGATAGCCCTCAACCAGGTTCTAAAATTTTCTTGCATGCTTTGGTGAGTCATTAGAGTATGTTATACACATACCCACTTCAAGCAGTAATGCAGTTTGAACCATTTTTACTATAGAAGAAATCTGAACAAGCAGGTCTTACCTGAAATAGTGACACATAATGGCAACTTGATCTATCAAATACTAGAATTGCTTAAGTGCCACAAAGTGCACTTTGGTGGGGTTATTGACACTTTAAAAAATACCAGAGGCAGGATAACGAATAAAGGCACGTAGTCTCAAATCAAAATACTGTCTTAGAGGCAGTGTACAAACATATAACAGGTAAACTTATCCTAATGATTTGTGATCTAAATGTGGAATAAACTAAGAGGTAATTGCAGAAAGTAAATGAGTGAGTTAAAGAAATAGCTTGCAGCACATGGACAATGTATTTATTTAAGTCAAATTTCTAAGGAAAGTCTTCATCTAGGAATGAATTTTACTTTCGTTTTGAATTAAATATTCTTGGGATTTCTGACACAACTATGACAATTAACATTCTATCAGGGTGCTTTTAAAGCTTTGGTTAACAAGGTCTGTGAATTTGTAAATTTTTAAGGTTCAGATGGAATTCAGAAGGAATTGTTAGCTATTGAAGAATGGGAAACATATCTCTGTAAGCAGTGTCAGTAGGGGATAGGTAAACAATTAAAGCTCTGCTTGCTGGGGCCCAAGGGATGGAATCTGCTAGCTCAGGTGGAAGGAAGGTAGAGAAATGTTGCTGTTAAACTGGAATAACTGGAATGATTCAGACCCAGGGTTTAGGATGCTAACAAAAATCAAAACAAATCAATGTTTATCACAGAAGTAATACTACTTTTTAAGAGTCAGCTGCCTTCGTCAGGTAAACCATAGTGAAATAAATGGAACATGTCAATAGATAAGATTCTAAAGATGAAAATTTGTACCATTAAAAAGAGAACTGGTAAGAAACACCTGCTATCTGTCTGTGACATATCTGTCTCACCTACTTTGTACCATCCTCACCACTTTAAATATTTCTTATTGATTTCTGAAAAAGTCTAGAAATCCAGAAATAGACCAAAGATAAAATTATAATCATCGAGATTAATGATTGTCATTGTTTTCATATTAAGACTTAATTACCAAAAAATGCTATAAAGAAAAATTTCTTGTAAAAAGGCTGTATCTTAACAAAATGGGTCATGTTTTGATATAAGATTTCATACATAACAACTGTGATTGTCCTGGCTTATTTCTGAGGTGAAGCAGTATGTGATGTTTAATATACTCCAAGCTAAGAAAACTGATGATTTGAAAGTATTTTGGCGTAATGGACTATAGGAAAAAAGAGAAATGCAGAATATTCACATTTGAGGCTTACATATTATCTGTCAACAAGATGTAGTGTTGAAGAAATAACTGTAACATGTATTTTTGTCTAGATTTCAGGTGCAAAAGAAACTTCAAAGACTTAGAGGCATAGCTATTTAGAGGCAAAGCTGCAACCTTTTAATGGGAAATAGGACAGTGAGATGAATGCTTTTCGCTCAGTTGGTTGGACATTTACATTGTGGATCCAGGGTGACCACATGACCATCAAGCAAAGTTTCATTGACACATATTTTATTTTACGACAACTTTTAAGAATTGCCACCCACCTTCACCTCCTCATATTTGCCTTAGGATCCTTACCTGTTTTTAACATTTTCTTCTCTTTTTTGCTTTGTATTAAGCTCATAAGATATCCTTCTCATTTCCCAGTGCTGTCCTACTGTGCAGGGGTTTCATGTAGTGTTTATTCCTCCAGCCAGTCATTCTTTGCTCTCCCTTCTTCACTTGCTCTACTACAGAGGCTGCCAGGTAGCTTTCAGTTTTCTAGGAACTTCGACCTTCCCAGCAGGTTTTGTTACACTCTACAAACAAAGGAAGAAGTTAGAACTGCAGCTCTTTTAAATGTCCAAACATCTTGTAACAAAGTGTGTATTAATAATGCCAGTTGGAACACAGATTTTTTTTCTTAAACTGTGGGAAAGCAGTCTTTTCTTTATAAAATTCTACATTCATTTTACTCTTCAGCCTGCTTCTGTCTGACCTTGTCAGCAAGAGAGAATTGCCAAGAGGCACTGTTGAGAGGCTGGTAGAATCTACTTCAGAGATAGCAGAGTTTCAGGCATTAAGTCCGTGTCTCTATTAGTAAATTAAAAAGTGCCTGGAAATATTTCCAGGTCTCTGCCACACTTAAGGTCTTTGCAAACTAACATTGTTCCAGAAAACCCCCAGACATTTATTTGACCACCTCCATTAGACAATTTTTATGCAGCCCCTCTGTTTCAGAGCATATATGACTATGCTACATAGATGTAGGATTATCCTACATCCTACATAGATGTAGGATTACCTCTGCCAGTTGATTTCAGGAAAGAGAAATGTGCTCAGGCATAGATGTAATCTAAATATTCTACAGACCTGCATGTTCTTTATTTCTTCTGCCTTGTCCAACCTTCTCTCTTCGTTGCAGTCTTCCAGTCTCAGCTTCAAAGCTGGTTTTTTTCTTTTTGCTTGTCCTTTTGTCCTTCATAACATACATATAGATTTAAATTTTATTGGCATGCTGTCTCCCAGCTTCTGTCCCTTCCTTCAGATGACCCTGTGAACTTACTGGTAGTGATATTGTGTGCAGTTCTCTGTCTGAAACAAACTACTTCAGGGAAGCCTTCCTTTTGTTTGCCCTTGGGTACTATAATAATAAAAACAGAATAAAAATACAAGGGTAGAATTTGAGTGATGCCTTAGCTGTCAATCTACTGCAAGGAAAAAACTTGGTGAACAATTTTATTTCTTGGTGGACTACATTTAAGCTTACCACCTGTTAAGAGAATCTTTTAAATTGCTAGGTCTTTCAACCAGCTTTATTTCAAAATAAAAAAATTAAAAATTATGACTCCTTTTCTTTCAGATTACTTGTAAATCAGCAAATGCACATCTGGAACAAATCAGAGGGAGTGATAAGGCCAGATTCTATGTTGGTTTTGTTAAATGATTCTAAATAATTGTAAACGTTTCTCTCTGTTTTGTCAGGATGGTGGTACTAGAATTGATCTTGGACATCACTTCAGTTCAAGGTTGAAGTTAAAAGGTCTTTTGGAGGCTTAGAAGGAGCAGGTGAGTACAGGCCAATCATCACAAATCAAAGAGGTGGGGTTTTTTTGCAACTTTTTGTTCTGGAATTGCCGTTTTTGCTTACGAATCCAAATTCAAATAGCTGGCTCTGCTTTCCCTGGATCACTGAGATGTATGACTGCTTTTGTTATGACTAGATAGCAGAGAATATCTGATTCATTTAGGATTTCCTACATGCTTTTTCAGCTTCTGCCATGAAAATAAGTGAAACCATGGTTCTCTCATGAAACCAAGGTCTCTTGAACCCTGAAGTTAACTTACACTATGTAGTTTCATTACATCAACTGTATTAAGAGTATAATTAAGCTAATTTGTTTTGAAAATTGTTTTAGGGTGTATTTCTTGTAAAAAATAAAACTTTGAAAGGCAAATATCCTATAATAAATAGTGAAGAATTCTTGAGTTTGGATATTCCTAGTTTCTTGAAACTGGCATGATCTTTATTCCTCTGGTAACCAGGAATTCCGTGATGTCAAGGACCATGAGCTCAAGCCTTGTTTCAGCTGCTTTGTGTGCTAACAGGCCTGGGACACCACACTGTCAGTGGGTATAGTGCCACTGGGGCCTTGGCATGCCTGCACTGAATACCTTGCTTTGCTCCAGATCTTCATTGCTATCTTCAGTGAATCACGTGCAAGGGGCTATCAGGTCTTTCTAACTTAGATCTGGAAAAGGAGATCCTGAAGGAATTAGTGTAAGATGAGAGCTTAGCAAGGCAGTCACATTTATTTTGGATTTTTCATAATTGCTATTGCAACAAAAAATTAATCTGTATGTCAAGTGTTGTACATATTTTACATTTCCTACGGAGGTATAAAATTTTTTTAAAATATTCCCAGAACTTTTCAAATTTAAAATTTTTAGGCAATATTTTAACATATAAATTGCAAAGTGTGGTCAGTTGGATCTGATATTAAATTTTTAAGATGCAGATTTCAACAGGGTACAACAAACTTACCATAATAGAAACCGGGCCAAATTGCTTCTACGTTCACCAGTAAGTAGAAACAAATATGTAAATACAAATATGTATTACTGAAATAAATATGTATTGTTTCCCTATATGCCATGTGTAGTAACTGCTAAGGTATTATGAGACATTCTGATATACTTATATACTCCATAATATTGGTATATCCATCTTAATGTATCGATGCCTCTGGAAGGAAAAAAAAAGAAGCTGTTCCACAGGAGTTAATGATGATGACAGTAATTAGTTCTGAAACTATGTTTATAACAAGTTTTTAAAAGTTTTACCCTCTGGGAGGAAGCACAGTCCTTTTTAACCTAGTTCAAAGTAGTGTAAAAGAAGACTGTTCTAGTATGTGTTTCACTGTGACCGTCTTCACTGGGTAATAAGAAAGGAAAATTCCTTTTTTCCAATTCAACTTCACCTTTTTCCAAGGAGTTAAGACACTGGCTGGAAGGCTACAGTATGAATATGGTGAAGCTGGGAAAAGAAAGGTTAGGTGTAGCAGTGTTGTAAATCAAAGGATATACGGGGAAACTGTAGATATTACTGATATAGTGTGCAAATCTTTATAGGACTGTACATTAGGATATTTATTTGCAAACCAGTGTTTTCTTCTTTCATTCTTCTTTTCTTGTAGAAGAAACACTAAGAAATATAAGATTCTTTGCTTTCTATGTAGCAATGGAAATATGGCTGGATTTCTGTCACATGTCTGAATGGTGTAACTTGTATGTAGTTATATTAGATAGTTTTTTGATAGACAGTGTCAGTATTTTGGAAAATTGATAGAAACTGGAGTTTGATAGAAACTGTAGTAATTGAAATCTGTTGAGTCAGCAAGAGTGTTTTAATTTTTAAAGGATATTTTTTCTGGAAGTTTACTATGTTCTCACAAATAATGTCCAAAATGCAGTTTAACTGACTTATGCATCTATAATATTTTGGCAGTGTAATTTTATTGAATTCCAGTATGTCTGAAACTTAAAGCATATAAAAGAAAGTAACTGCTATTCTGCTTCCTCCATTATTTTCTTCCATAACTTTAGGTTAAATATATTCTATAAAAATACTTTCTGTAAAGGAAGCCAAAATACTTTTGGCTTTTTTGGCAGTGGCCTGTATTTCTTGCAGTATGTGAAAGTGGAGAAGGAATGTTTTTCCAGTCAATGAGGAAACAGTAGTAAATTCTGAATGCTAGTTCTTCAGTATGGTATTTAGAATCAATAGGTCCTTTTATGGCAGGATATTGTGTGTTTGCACTGATTGAAACCTGAGATTCAGTCATAAATTTAGTGATATAGATGCATGAAAATAAAATTGCATTTGTGAATGCATTTTTAATTAACAGAGAGAAAAAATCTGTTTGGTTTTTGTCTGCTCGGTAGAACACTTAACTGTTTAGGAGTAGGTTTTAGAAAAACTGAGAGCTAGAAAAACTGAAAACAAGACAAAAATCTATATTGGAGAAATGTGAAAGCAGAGAAAAGATGTTCTCTTTTTTGACTGATGACTTAGACGGTTTTGAATCTGTTAGTGATACATTTACATCTATGTTTTCTGAGTTACTTAGGCTTTGAAAAAAAACTAAATAAATTCTGATATTAATGATTATTAAATTGATCTAGCTCTTCTGTGTTGTCAGTTTGGAGAAGAGGATCAATCAGTCATTCCTGTTTCTTTCCGGTACTACAAGAAACAAAAACTTGAAACATCACAGCTCATGTACATGTATACGCATACATTTTATGTACTATTAAATATTCAGTCTATATGTGTATGTTTATTTTGTATAGGGCAAACATAATTATACTGTTAGATTAGTACAGAAGAATATCTCATACAGGTACCTTGCATCTGAACTGAAATTCTCTCAAGAGTTACGCAGGGACTCATTGCAGGTGACCGTGTTGCTGACCAACACGTGAAAGACACGGTGTTTTCCACTAGCTGCATAAAGGATTGGCGTTAACTTTGTCCACAAAGAAGCCTAACCCTCTCATATGTCTGGTCAGAAGGCAAAGGAGTTTAAGTACTTCTGTAAGTAAATGAAAGGAGGATATACAACATAATGCTGAAAGAAAAAGATGGTGTCTGGTTTGCAAGAAGTAATTAGATGGTGTTTGATGGGCTTTGTCTTCAGTATGGTTTCTAACAGGAAGAATCTGAAACATAAACAGTACTTTATACTTTAATAGAATTTTATTAGAACAGAGACACTATTTATTGTAGAATTTTGAATTACCTTTCCAGGGTGATTTTGAACAGCTGTAAATTGCTGATTTGGGGGGAACCTGAAGTCAATTTTTGTCAAAAAGTGGTGCACATTGATAGAACTGAATTTGTGACCTGGAAATATGAGGCAGTAAATTTTTGCTATGATTATACCTAACATCAAACTATGAATTTAAACTGGCCAGCTTTTCAATTCATCTAAACATTAAGTACAGTCTTAATGGTCTGATTTGCTGAGAAGGGCACTGTTGCAATAATCTGCTTTTTACAGCCCGTATCAAATATGAACTTGCATCAGTTATTACAAAGTTTGTGCTTCGGGAGGTATTTTCGTGGCATCTAGGAGTGATGCTCCACATTTAATGGAATTAGTTGTTAATGATACTGTCTTCAGAAATGAGTTATTGCTTAAATACAGTGGTTGTTTTGTGGTTTCTAGCATAGAAATTTTTAAGGAAAAGCTAGTTGAAACCTGATGGTTTTTATCAGCTGTATGAAATGAGGAGAAAATGGTGTGCGTCTTAATAATTTTATGATTCTTTTTCCTATGTGACATGAATGAGAGAGGTGAGAACTCTAAATTTTTAACTGAATTCAGGTTTCTAAACGTGGCCTGCTTGAGAACAGAGGACCATTACTGTAGTTGTCATGTAAAATGAAGTTGGAGTCTGAATCTCCTTTTTAGCTGTCAGCTTTATTAAGGAGCTAGTGGTGTGTTGAACTAGGCACACACATTATATAAGCGGTGTATGGTAGTGTCTGGGGGGAATTTTCTCTCTTCACTGCTGCTTTATTAGGTCTTGCTCACTCATTCACTGTTGCCCTGTCTCACTCCAGCTTTCTGGCTGCAGCTCACAGCATTGTAGGTCTAATGTAGATTGACGCCTTTGCCAGAGGACTGATTGAAACTTGTGTCTCATAGTTGCTAATGCTCACTCAACCATTTTATTGAAGATAAAGTAAATAAAATAGATTGCCATATGAGAATTCTCTGAAATCAAATGGAATAATTTGACAGGTTTAAGCCCATGAAAAAGCCAGAGCATTGAAACAGATGGGAATACTTTTTATGCACAATATACCAGGAAAAGGTGTCTACTGGCTTGCTGTTACTCTGTTAATGGCTTTTACCAAAATTATAATTGTTGAAAATACCATTTCCATTGGTTTTTAAATTGTTACTTCTCTCAAACAGAGGTATTATTTTTAATATAAAAGTAATGGATACGCTGATTTTATTTTCTTATTGCTTCTGATTCTTTAGGAGACTGGTGATAGATAACCAGTCTCTTAAAATTTAATTTTACAAAAAATAACAGAGGTTAACTAAGGGTGAGTTTAGTATTCGAGAAAATCTGTGAAATGCAAAATCGATTGTTACTTTTATAGCTTTTTAATTATCAGTAAGTGACATAATTTTGAATATTACAGATAAAGTTGCTAAAAAAAGCCCTAACATTTCTAAAAGTATAGTGATATAATACACAAAAAATATGAACTGCTAAAGCTGTTGTGACAAACTGCTCAGTGTAATGGTCAACAAGTCTCAAATATTCTTCACAACATTTTTATTTCCTACGGAATTTCTGTAGATAAGCAGTGTAGTATGTCTGTGCTATTTTTCGAAAGAAGACAGTACATAATAATATTTGACTAAAGACACAATAGATAACATATTACTCTAATTTTTTTATTTCGATAAAAATGAGTATTGGTCTTTTTAGTCACACTAGTGACTCCTTCTTAGTAGTTGGACCACTTCTTCAAGAAAGCAAGACACACTTGTATTTTAGTTTAGTGTAATAAATTATGTCAAACTCAGAGTTACTAAAGGAAATAAATACCAAAAAAGTTTAAAAAAATATCAACAAAGTTGTCAGATACAGCCTTAGTTTACCACTTGAAAACACAGTCATCTAAAGATCCAATACTAATTTTTCTATTTTCTTTATGTTTAAACAAAATCTGCTCTTTTTTGGGGTGGAGAGGAGAGGGAAGCTATGTATCAATTTTATTTCATTTTATAAAGTTAAGAAATTGATTGCAAAAAATTGTGCTATTTGTACTTTTGCATGGGATGCTAGTGAGATTTAATGAAAATTGGGTAATAAATAAATAGTGAACGAGCTATTCGAAAATGACCTGCAGGAGTGAGTTGACAGACTAGAAAAACAGAGTAAGGATGGATTTCCAGGTTAAATGTTAGCCAGAATTCACAGCTAGTTGTGCTGATGTATGCTGTGGCAGGAATGGTATTGGTCAAAATCATATTTTCAATAAGACTGTGAATAAACCTAAGAAATGTGAATGATACTCTTCTTTTTTTCCCATCCTGTATGTATTCTAAGAGCAAAAATTACTCTATTGTGCTGATAAGGCACTGGCCCCAGGTCTTTTTTCTCTTGTTGCCATGCTGATGACTGTATGTGGCCAACCTCTTAATGCTCTCAAAGCAATTCCGGACTTAAAATTTCAACATTTACCCTATGGTACTCTTTCTGTTCGTTCAGTAGGATAAAACAGTCATCAATAGCTTTGTCTTTCTTCGGGATAGAAAAGAAGAAGCCACAACTCTGCCAAAAAAAAAGAAAAAATAGTCCCTGTTTTAACCCTTTTATTTTCCATCTCTGAAGTTCTTGGAAAGTTTTGTCATTCGAAGGGAACAGAGAACATTAATTTAGTTGATTTTAATTCTATACATAAAATTGCTTTGGGTTTTTTTCTGTGACAGGAAGTCCAAGACAAAAAATCCCTGCTCATTTCTGTGTTACGTAGCCTTTTCTCTCTCTCATAAGTTTTTCTGCTTAAATTGTAAAGCCATTATGCCATTAGCACAATCTTTGCGAAAAAATGCTGAGGCCCATGAGCACTCCAACATAGATTGATTTAGACAGAATAAAAGCTGGTTTTATCAAGAGAAAAGGAAGCCTCAACGGTAGTTTACTTGGGATTTCTCTAAAACTTAAGAAAATCAAATGTGGTTTCCCATATTTCTCAGACCAGCTTATTTGTGCTGTTTTTCTCAGCATGGTCTCTTATTTGACTGTATCTGGAGTAATTCTGAAAGACTGATTTTCATGTTACTATTTCCTATGTTCTACAGCAACACAGTAAAAAATTGTCTGTATTTTTGACATGCTTTTGAAGTTACCTTGTCCAGAAATCATTCTATGATAAATGTAATGAATTAGCTGTTTTAAATCCTTATCAAAAATGTAAATGAATGTAGGCAATAAAGAAAGCAATTCAGTACAAGTAACTCCATATGGAAGAAATAGCATCACATCTAATTCCTGAAAATAAATGGGATCTTGAAAATGGAATAGATGTTTATTTGATTGCTTTGAGAGTTAGCCTCCCTAAAAAGCTGATTTTAAATGAGTTTTGTGTTTGTAAGTGGTGCTTGTTAACTGTCTTGGGGAGTGATTTCTTCTCTTCTCTGGAAGATGCATTATGGGATCTAGGAAAGAAAGAGGTAATGATTTTTTTTTTTTTTAAATGTGGCCGCTGTCATCTAGGAACTGGACAGAGATCAGTGTCCCTCAGGAACTAGGCCTCAGAATTTTGAATGTAGTCTGAAAACCAGCTATTTAGTGGTAATTGTTGTCAGTCATAGCCTATAGAAGACAGGTTTTTACTGGTGATTTGATGGGGAAAACTGTGCTTAGCTGCATTATTTTTGTTTTTTGTAAATTCAGATGTTAACAATTTAATTTTTGAATAAACTTTTTTTTTCCCCCCCCTAAGCTTGACTTGTCTAGAGAAGCAAAACAGGTTACGTTTTGCTTCATGTGGTGGTTCTGGTCCTACATTGAAACATAAGCATATAGCTTTGTGTACTTATATATAAATTCATTTAATTATGACCGATCCACTGAAGGTTTTGCAAACAAAACCTACCAGGCATGTAATCTGAGGATGGAAACTTAAAACTGCTTGGTATAGTTTGCACGATATATTCATTATCCCCACAATTTTCTGCATTATTTTGGCTCTTTCTTGCAAGGTAATTTGCATATATGAACAACAGACTTGTACTAAATTAGACACAGAAGAGTTAAACAGAGTCAACACAGGTTCATATTGTTTTAAAATCAGCATTTCACAAACTCATCACCAAAATGCCACATTCAGTTCATTTGGTAACATCTCAATAGCCCTCAGTTGTCTGAGATCTTACATAAATCACGTAATAAGCAGTATTTTTCATGATGAAATGAATGCTAGCCCTTTCATTAAAGGTTTTCCCTACTGTTTGAGGGGAAATGTGTGGGACATGTTGCCTCAGTATGTAAAATATAGATATTTAATTCTAGAATCTATATACTTTGTCTAAGTATAGTTTTATAGGTAATAGCACTAATGGTAAATGGACTGTAATTTTAACTCAATGTTTTTATACTTGAGGGAGAAACTAAATTAAATATTGTTTTAGATCTGTTGAGATACATATAGATATATAGCTCCTGTCTGTAACTGAATTTGCAGCCTAATATTGTTCTGTATTATTTGGGTGAAGCTATTTACTAAACACTTCAAATTAGAGCAGATGGATAGTGTGCTACGGCAAGGACACGTGACCTCATGTCTTAAATATTTTGCAGCTAATTTGAAACTCATATTTATTATCTGCATGCTACCATCAAGTTGGTGAATATTTAGCTTACTTCTTTTCAAGATGAAAATTTTCTCACATGGGGCCATTTGTCATTCATTTTTACTTAGTCTTCTATTTGCACTAAGATACATTTTCATGATGTAGTGCAAATCCAGTTCTCTTTTTCCATCACTTAATAAAGAATTAGAACTATATCATACACAAAATTTCTACTCAGTCCAGTCAAAGGGTTTTAGCTTTAGGTTGATGTATTTTTTGTCAAATTTGATTGTTGCTACCTGTTTAAAAAAAGATAAATTCAGGGTTTTGTAATCTTTGCATCATCATCCCTCACTTTCTTCTTAAATGGAATTTTACTTTTAAGATTCCTTCTTCTCCTTAAAAACATACAAACAAGCAAAAAAAAAAATGCTGAAAAACCAACAAAAAAACCCAACTCAACAAAACAGACTTCCATACTGAAATTTTGCCTTAGGCCAGTTTCTCTCTGCTGGTTAAGTGGACTAAATGAATGACAGCATTATTATTTATTTTATTTTTAAAAATAAGGCTGAAATGTTGAACTGAATTACTGAATGAATGGAAAAATATTTAAAGTTTTCTCTTACGACAGAATCGTTTTACATTTGCTTTTTTGAGCAGTAATATTATAAAGAATGTGTAACATAAGCATTTTCATTTGTAAATTTTTCATCTTCACTGTAGAAGTATTACCCTCACCATTATTGATAATCCTTTTAACGAAAGCACATAAGTATTTAATGAACAGGTACTTCAGTTCTAGGTATCTTTTCCGTCTCTCCAAAATTCATTATTGCCCCTGCACCAGAACTTGTGTTTGCATTCTTTCTTGTTTCTCTTTTTCAACCTGTCAAAAAGGAAACTAAATTAATGTGGAAAGGATGCCCAGCTGATGCCAAAGAAAATCCATAACAGTTTAAACCATGCTCCTTGGCTCTGCATTAAAGTTACTCATATGGTCATTTTGTATGGTCATTTTGCCAGCTCTTGAGTGGCAACAGGAAGCTCTGGCATTGGGAAAATGGGAAACAGTAGGGAAAGCAAGGAGAGGGAGGGAGCAGCCTTAACTGCTGCAGCTGTTTGCTAAGTGAGCATATGTCGAAGCCCTTAAGCCTCCACAGAACATCTTTTCCCAGGTCAGTGCTTAATTCACATGTGTAATATTTCCCTAAAATTTGATCTTAGCACCTGTTTATTTGTTTTTCTAAGGCAAGTTGTTCTGTTATGCAAGTCTCACAGTTATTTACGTATCCTTAAAGTATAATGGAATATTCCAGTTCCTTACAGTAAAGTGACATTTTCCCCTGGTTTTTTTGCATCTTGAGCTTTTAGGAAAATGAGTATTTGCTACTTCTCTGTCTCTAGAAAATTTTCTGAATACTGTACATTTGAACATTATTAGAAATGGAGATCTGAAGAAGTATTATCATTTATGTTATTTTTGCAATTCAGAAATATTTTTCATTGAAGGTATGTTAATTTTTTTCGATTTATTAGGCCTGAAAAAGCTCTATATTGGATGGATTGAGTGAATTTGATAGGACTGTGTTTTTAAGTTATTGTGTTATGAACTTGAATACCCTGTCCAATGCTTAAAAGATCCCAGAAGATAGAGCATGTGTTTTAATTACCTCTTTTTCATTTTGCGAACTTGACCTCTGTTCCCAGCCTCGAGACAAAGAAAGACAAAGTACTGTGAGCAACTGGCAGTTGATATTATGAAGGTATCATCTCCCACATCTCTCTCATGGCCCATAGCAGCAGCCAGTCTGCTGCATGGATGTGGGACTTTACAGTAAAACTCTGTCCTTTGGCGGCCAAATTCATCTGCTTTGTTACTTCTTTAGATGCCCTGTAAAAATCCTCACTCTTTCTTTCAGCTTCTGCCCCAGAGACCTCTCTTCTCCAGATTAGCTCTAGCTGTGCAGAAGCACCTGGAGCAACGCTGGGATACTGGCCTCAGTAGACTGAGGTTGGTTTTTGAGAGTGGCTGGTTTGCTCTTCTGTTAGACAGAACTGGCACATACATATATGCTCTTCCTGGGTGTGTTTAGTTATTTCACATATTGATTGTGTGTTTGTGCAATTGCGTATTTGTGAGAGTTGACTGGATCTGTCTCAATTTGTTTTTGAGAAAGATGTTGAATGTTTTCTTAAGTTAATAAAGATTTCTTCGTTTTCTAGGAAAGTAATTCAAGGAAAATCCTAAGACATTCCTTAATATTTGTGATGTGATTCAATTTGGGCCGTGAAGGCTGGTGATAGCTTGCATGAAGATGGAGGGATTTATTCTGTTTGGCAATGAAGGTCTTGATTTATGGTAACCCATAAGGCTATGCTGAAGATGTATGTGAGTGGATACTGTCCTTTCTAGAAACCATGTTCGACAGAGGCATTAGCTATTGAGGCAAGTGATTTTCACCTGCCAGTCTGTAGTAAAAACCATCTTTGTTATGCATCTTTTGATTGCCTTTGCAACTTAAAAATTTACAAGCAAAATACAAAATTGTTCATGAAATTACAGTTGTAGGTGTCTATTAAATATTTTGGATTTATTTCTAGTGTCAAACATTTAAATTATTACCATATAATAATAGATAAAATGTCCAAATTAATGTGTAAGTTGACAAACACTGTTAGTGTCTTCAAACTGTTGAAATGGACTTACTTGCTATCTAATAAAATGCCAGTTTTCTATAACTTTACAGGAAGTTATCAAGGAGGTTTTTTAATTTCTTGGTGCTTTGGTATATTTTAGATTTGCTCTGTGAGCTGTTCATTTCCCTTAATCTAATAACTTTGCTAGTTATTTGCACTATACTGATGAGTGGCTACTTCTCTGTAAGATTAAAAATGAAGATTATAATAGGACCACGGGATGAAAGAAATATTTCTCATATGTATTCAAACTGCCTAATAGGAATGAAAAGTATGTTCAATAATTTGTTTTTGCCATGTAATATAATAGTTACTGTTAAATATAACTTCTATGTTGCAAATAAAAAAAATAAAAAACCAACAAAAAAATAGGTTTGATCTCATTTGACCTTTCTGACGTTCAGTCAGTTAGAAGGTTTGTAAGATGTTTAATTACCAAATGGTATGATCATTATTCATCTCATCATTTGATATATAACGTCAAGTGAATTGCCTCCCTGGAGTGCACTGTGTTTCACAGATCAATAGATTTAGTAAGAGCTTGAAGGAGAGCTTTATACATTCATATCCTCCTTGTAAAATGGCTTATGTAGTTATTCTCTGAGCTTTACGGACTTATTGTTTTATTTACATCTCAGGAATACAAAATCCTGTAACATAAAGGCATTTATTAAAATATTTTAAACCTCTTTGTAAAAAAAAAATAATTAAAAATACTGCTATCCTACTGTATGTAATCAAGTAGCTTAACAAGTCAGTCCTGAACAGCTTCATTTATTTATTTAAGTAACTATACTTATTAAAAAAGATTTTTCGCTTTGACACACCAACACATGGTATGATGAAAGGCCATCTAAATACAATACACTATTGCTTACACTATTCACATTTTGGATTTCTGCATTTTTAAGTAGGTATGGTTAGTCTTAACTGATTTGGGTTGTTGTTTAATGTTTGTGGGGTTTTGAGGTTTTTTTTCCATTTGTTATGTCAAGGGTATTTATGCACACTTGCAGATAAAAGGATAAAGCTTGTTCCTAACTGACGAATTTAATATCTATGAATTTTTTTAAAAAATATTATGATTATTTTTAATTAATTTTATAAAGGATAGTTTCATATAGGATGCTTCATGTTTACTTAGGCTTTTCTGAATATATTTCTCTTGTCCAATATAGATAAGCAATCTTTGAGCATGTCTGTCTGATTTCTTACCATTGATAGAAGGGCTTTTCAAATGACTGAAAGAGACTTCTACAAGTGCTCAAGCACTGGCATTTGTTGCTGTTTTTCTTCTCTAAGTTTTACATGCTTGATTTGCTCTTTTGACTTACCAGCTTTCTGCTCAAAAAGTAAAAAACCAAAACTATATTTCTTCTTAACTTTTATTAAGAAAGTTAAGCTTTTTAGCTTAAATTTATGCCTTGTTGTTTGTCCTTGCATCAGTCAGGCACTGAGGAAACTGCATTTCAGCTAAGCAAATCTTCCCTGCTGCGGGACAGAAGCAACATTTACTCGAAAATTCTGCTCCCTTATTCATCTGTCACTTATAACCCATCATCTACTCAAAGATTAATTTGAATTGTGAACAATATCTAAGCTTCCTTAATCCCTTGCTCTTGTCCTTTTTCTTGAGCTGCTGTACTGTGACGGAAAGGCCATAATTCTGAAGCTTCTTATTCCTCAGGCCTACCTAAAGTAACTCCCATTGGGAGCCAATTGATGTTTTAGCAAGGAAATTCTTACCTGTTTCTGAGAACAACCTGGAAAAATTGTCAGGAGACATTCACGCTCTTAGATGTTCACACTGTGGAATTCTTGTAAATGTAAAATCTAATTTGTCTGGGCTCTTTGCACCAGCATTGTTCAAGGTCGGATGAAATCGTGTGAAATACAAGGCAGCGTTTCTGAGATTTCATTCCTTTCTCTATATGCGCAACATTTTTCACCAGATTGGGAAATCAAATAAAAAATTCATTAACAATTAAGGTAAATTGTGACATATACTTAGCATCTTTTGGAATAGTACGTATCAATAGTCATCTCTTCCAGGACATTCTTGTTAAAGCAGTATTCATTTGTTGCTATTTGCATTTATTTGCCCATATATATTTACTATTATCAGTAAATAGCTTAATGTGATACGTATTTGAAGTGTGAAGTCCATTTTGGATGAAAAATAATAGAAGTATTTAATTTTGGAATAATTTCTATTGTAGTTTGGTAGGTGCTTTAGATGTTAGGGTAAAGAGCTCATTACTGAAAAAGTACAGCAACACTCTTGAATACTGTGTTCAATTTAAGAGGATATGATGATCTGTGAAAGCATCCAGAGGAGGGCAACAAAACTGGTGAACAGGCTGGAGGAAATGTCCCATGAGGAGTGGCCAAAGGCTTTGGGCTTATCAAGTTTGGAGAAAAGGAGGCTGAGAGGTGAATTCATTGCTCTGTACAGCTTCCCGAGGAGGGGAAGAGGAGATGGAGCAGCTGATCACTTCTCCCTGGGATCCAGTGATAGGACTTGTGGGAATACTTCAAAGCTGCACCTGGGGTATCTGACTGGACCTTTGGAAACATTTCTTTATGTAGGGGTTGGTCAAACACTGAAGCAGGCTTCCTAAAGTGGTGGTGCATGTCCCAAGCCTGTCAGTGTTTACAGGGTCCTTAATAACATTTTAACTTTTAGGCAGCCCTGAATTGGTCAGGCAGCTGGATTAGAGGATCGTTGTATGTCCCTTTCAAACTGAAAATAGTCTATGCTATGGTCTGCTCTGCTATCCTATAGAATCATAGGATCACTAAGGTTGAAAGAGATCTTACCCAGTCTATGCTATGCTATTCTAGACAGCTGTGGTAGCAGTCACAAATTACTTGTTTTCATAGTATTTTTATGAAGAGTTTGGGGAGGTATGAGTGCGGAAATTAAGTTTGTTCTTTCCAGACAGTGTTCCTGAAAGTTTCTGCAGTGAAACAGATATGCTGACAAGGTTCATAAAGCATCACTTTCTTTGTCCTGACATCCCATAGTGGCAGGAAAGCAAAAACAAGAGGAAAAGGCAGCTGCACTTATGTTCTGGGTCCGTCCTGTCCCCCTCTAGATACTGGAACTCAAAAGGTCTCCTAGACCTTTCAGAGGGACATGAATATTGTGTTTTGCAATATCCCCTTTGTACCTGTTAGGAGCTAAAAGAAACAATAAGGAATGCATTAATTAAGATCAACTTTTGGAGGATATAGAATTGTGCCGGTTTGGACACAAATCCAGGAGGAAACACCCCGAGAGGGGCGTCTCTCTCTCTCTCTCTCCTGCCTGCCAGGCAAGCAGGCCCCGGCAGCACCTCCCCCATGGGTTCGGGAAAACAACTTCTCGAGGGAAAGTGAAAAAAACTATTTATTTAACAAAACAGAGGCCCCCCGCTGTCACGGGGAAAAAAAAAAAAAAAGATATTGAATCCCCCTCCCCTGTCCCCTAAAAGAGGACTATGGATTTTAGAGTTCTTTCTGTAGGTAAAACCTGCAGTCCTGAGCTGGGCTGGGCCAGCCAGGCAGGGTCCGACGATCCCCCTTGGAGGGTCCCGCCGAGCAGGTCCGGAGATGACAGCTGTCTCAGATGAAAAGCAAGCCAAAAACAGTCCAAAAAGGAAAAGAAGCCACCGAGGCAGATCACAGTCCCTTCTCCGCTGAAAGCCGAAGAGACTAGCAAGCAAAAGTCCTCCAACCAACCAAATGTTGTCAGAATCGGGAGAGAAAAGAATGCAAAACATTCTAGTTGCAAGGTCAAGCTGGCCGCTTTGAAGAGTTCTCTCGGCTTCTCTCTCCCCCCTTTGCAATTTAAAGGTACACTAGAAATCAAGCAGGTGATGGGGAATACAGTATGGTCATAGAATCACCCCAAGACAAGTATCCAGAAACATTTGCCAAATATAAATGTAAGTTTATTCTGTATGATGCCATTTTGAGATAAAAAACAGACTTATGGAAACAACATGTATTTATTTAGAAAATAATCTGGAGTACTACACATTATTGTCTATTTTTTATATCTGTTTGAAGCAACAAGTAATGGAATTTGCAATATTAGATTTGCATAATTGGAGTTGAGGACAAGGAAGGCCTCTTATAAAAAGAATTTAGAACCCCATTCCTTCACAATTCAAGGAGAAAAGAATCTCAAGAGCTCTAAAATTCCTTCAGAAATAAAGCTCAGGACGAATAAAGGAAAATCATAACAATTTGCATCCAGAAACATAAAAACTCGCATATAAAGTGAGTTAGCAGAGCTATCTTCATTAAAAAAGGGCAGTTGTGCAATTTGAAGACTCATGAAATAAGAAGTCTTGGTTGTTTTCCCTCCATAACATTAATGTACATTCATTGACAGCCATAGTTAATGTGTACTATAATAATAGACGTAGGTAAAGCTTGCAGTAACTTAACCTTGCAATTGAGTCTGATCAGTTTTTGCTCTTGTGGAAAAAAGGGACTGTGGATCCATTGATCTCCAAATTGTATCCAAGTTGAATAGCTTGTTCATCCCTTGTTTTGCTCTTTGGTTAAAAACTGCTTTTGGAAAGTCCATAGCCATTAATCTGTGACTTTCCCTCTAAGATTTACTTTGTCACAACTGGAAAATATTGTCTTAAAAACACATGGTGTACAGGCATGGTGAAAATGTTATGTTTTGAGTTTGTCACTCCTTTTTCCACAAGTATTTGTATGCTGATATTTAAGAGGAAATTTACTACAGAAATTTTAAGAAAATTGATTTACTTTTAATAATCTGTTAAAGTTCAAAGCATTTGTTTATTCTACTTAACTGGAATTGCAGTGTGATAGCAGAATGGGACTAATCTAAGATATCACGTGGGTCCTCATAATATTCTTCCTTTCAAAAATCAAACCATCAAACAAAAAGCAACACCCTCCCTCAAAAGAAAACCCCAAAATAACCCACAAATAAACTCTCCCTTCCCCCCACCCCCTCTCGCCTAACCTACAAAAAAACCCCAACAAACCCAAACTAAAACACCTGAAAGAACCCCTCAAGACCAAACCTCAGAAAACCAAAAGCCATGGTCAGGACATTATGATCATGGAAATATGACTATACGATGTTGTATGTTCTAAATTGTTTTGTACTTAGGATAACAGTCATAGTTTGCGTACATCTGCTGGAGGTACCTTTAATCTCACTGTTTTTTGGAAAGCAGAATGTGTGTAGTAACTGTAGCAAAATCCTAACTATGACCATGTAAATCCGTCTGTGACAATGCACGTGTTTACCTGCTGAAATGCATGTTACTGTGTTCCATGGGTGTTTATAGAACTGAATTAACTCACTGTTTAATATACTCGTATGTCCTGAAGATGTATCCTGTAAAGCCTTAAGCAAGATCTCTGAAACTTGGCATCCTTCCTTCTTTTCATACCAGAGATATTATTCGAGAGTTTGTTTTCTCCTTTTTCTATTTATTGTGATTACCTGAGTAGCCATGGAGCACTACTTAAGAAAAATGTTGTCTTGTATTATCAGCAGCAGTCTCTACAGGTACTGGTGTAGTCTGTGTCTTAACCCACAGAGGGGTACTGTGGTGCTATGAGTCAGCTTTCAACTTCTTGTGTACAGAAACCCCTTGCTCGTCCAGCTGCAACAGAGAGCAGAAGAGACCGTCATATTGTCAAAACCTTCTTGCCATGGCTACTCATTTGGGATTCTCATGTATGGGAACCCATCCACTAGGAAATACAGATTTATTGAAGTAATTTGTGGAATTATGTTTTCTCGTTCATCTTTTTTTTTTTTTTTTTTTGGGGGGTTAGTTTTTTTTGCCTCCCTTCTTCCTCATCCAACCCTTTTATTCAACCAAATGGAACAAACAAACAAAGCAAGTGCAAAAATTCTGGCAATTTAAATAAATTGTACATGATGGATAAATTAGAGAAATACTGAAATTACAGATTTTGTAATCCATGCCAAAAAGAATTGCCACCTGGAATTTTCAGTTATTTGTATTTGATACACTAATCTTCTGAAGTTCCAATCTGGGCTACACACTAATTCTCTGTTCCTAGCCCATTTCTTTGAAAGGGTGTGGGGGGGTTGCAGAATATTTTTCTTTTAATATATAGTGTTTAATCAGTTCTTGTTATTAGTATTTCAGAACCTGATTTATTAAAGGTACAGTGTCTCTTTCAGGTAAGAGTTTTGTGTGCCACTCTCTTGTGATAAAACATTCATTTTGTGTCTAAGAAAAAGTATCTCTGTACCAAAATGTCAATAATTTTTATTTGGAAAGACATAAAATGCAGAAGATACTGTAAATAGTCAGATCTTGGAGACACCTTCCTGTAAATGAAATAATTTTTTTAATAAGTTTTGGGTAGGTGTGTGAATACATATAAAAAAATAACTAAAGTATTAATGTCAAATACTAAAAATACTTTTCCAAAATTTACTAACTTTTTATGGGACTTGAGTATATGATAATTTTGTTAGGGTCTGGTTTCTCTATTTATCTTTAAATTATCTGGTTTCACTATAAAAGCAAGGTTTTTTCTTGATTTTCTTACAATTGTGTGCTTAACACTCAATATTGGAACTATTTTGTGGGCACTGAGGTGTCATTCATCAGCAGACACTCTCCCCTGTATAGTGATCTGGGATTCCTGCAGAGTCGGTGTCTGTGGGATAGGAGGTACAGAGACAGTTAATAATGGCATATTTATTTTGGTTCTCAGGCAGGTTCTGCAGCCTGTGCTGAGTTTATTAGAGCTATGGCTAGATGGGTCACAGCACTTGGACTGGCTAGTTTCACACCAGCTCCAGTAAGTAGGTGGAAAACACAGTTGCAACAGTGGCTGCAGTGTACCTAAATGTCAGTCTAGGTCTTTTAAAGGGACATGAAAAGATAAGTTTGAGTTAATGCAGCTCTCCTCCTGTTTTGAGGAAGTCTCTCTTCTCTCTCACTTTCTTCCCTAGCAGAAGTGTAGCAGAAGTGCCTGCAAACAGACGCAGCTAGCCTGATGTTCGATACTTCATAACTTATTTTAGCTGAGGTTGCTTTTGTTAAATTGATGTAGAATCACAGAGTCATGTAACTGTTTGGAGCAGAAGGGACATTAAAGATCATCCAGTTCCAACCTCCCTTCCATGGGCAGGAACAGCTTCCACTAGACCAGATTGCTTCAAGCTTCATCCCACCTGGCCTTGAACACTTCCAGGGATGGGAAAAGGTTTACATTTTATTGCCATCCAATTTTTTCAATAATTTTTCTACTGTAAATCAGCCATATAAATGATAGCTTTCTAGGATGAACTGAGTAATCTGTATTTGATGTTACAATATGTTAGGTTGGTTTTGATTAATAAGTAGGTAAAACAGTGTTTTAAGAAAAATGACTCTGTAAGAAGCTATTCATGTATGGAATGATGATGCCAGTGGTGGTAATTGGGCTAAGTCATAATTATTGACACACAAAAGTTAAAAATAATGTTTTATGCTGCTAGGTAGTGATGCTGAGCCAATAGGTTTAGTCTCCCAACTGTCTTGGTCTTTCTGTGTTGGTTCTAATCCCAAGGAACAGGGGAAAAAGTAGGAGTGAGGGGAAAATGTACGTGGAAATTAATAATTCTGAAGTATAAAAAGAATCATATGTATATATAGCAGAGAAAGGTGAATAGCTATTAGCCCTCTAATAGAAAAGATGTCATTCAGGACAGGGACACAGTACAAGAGACGTTCAGGAACCACAAAAGACAGGATGGAACTTGTTAATGGTGTCAGAATGGAAGGAAGAAAGACAATAGGCTGGAAGAGCTCTGGTGAATTGGTGTGTAATACATGTCTTCTGTCATTTGTGAATTAAATCAAGAAGCCATCTTATAAAGTCCTGTAAAGACCATAAGTAAAACCTATGCTGAACTTTGTGTTCTGTCACATTGTTAGTGATGTTGATGGCTAGACTGCCTTCATTCCTTTCCACTTTATTTGAAATATATATATAAATAGATATAGTAATTAAAGTCTTACAGTTGAAGAACAGCATGCAGTGATGTCACAAATTATTAATATTCTTCTGTGGCATTATTACATATTATTCATATAATATCTATAATAGTATAACTCAGAGCAATTACAAGGCAACGATGGATTAGTGGGCTGCAATACCATTGAGGAGCTTCTTAGGAGGCCATACAGCATGAAAGCAAAGCTTGCCGGCTGTGTGTGGTCACTGGGACATCGAGGTGGAAATATGGTCACATGGTTCAGCATTGCTATTTTATTTGTTTTATTTTTGAACATATATGCCTAATTATTGAATTCCTGTCTGCCTCAGGCAGACGTTGCATATTTATCTCAGTGTTTCTAGTTCAGCAATTTCCTTTTTTTCTTACCTGTCTTTTCCTTTTGGTTCTGTCTCTGAAAAGCTGCATTGTAAGTCTTCAGGATGGCACCAGGAATATGGAAGTGCCGTGTTGTCATGTTGGGACACATGAAATGCATGCGTAGGTCATGTGATGGTGCTATGATTAGTGTATGTAGAATGAAATTTTACAGCTTTTAATTGATGGCAGATTCCTCAGTGAGATGCAATATTGTTACATTAAGTGGACAGTTTGATGAATGTGATCTCATTCCAAATTTTTATCTGTAACTGAGCATTTTAAAAAAATATGAAACTGTTTGAATGGAATGCTAGAGATTTCTTTAGTTGGTTTTTTTTTTCCTCCACCTCCTTTTTTTCTCCTGATTTCCAGTTGTAAAATCTTTGGCGAAAACTGTGTTTATTTACTTAAATATGTGAAGCAACTGTGAAATTTAATTGATGGTTCACCATTTCTTTTTATCATTGTATTTTCTACCTTTTATAATGATATTGTGCTGCTTCTCATACAATTTAATTCTACTACAATATTTTGGCTATGAAACCATTCTCCTTAGTAAAGTGTAAAACATAATTTGCGTTCAGTCACTTTAGAACTAAATGAGCAAAGCTGTGCATCCCTTTTGTGATGCCTTTGAGGATTGTGTATATTTGTGTATTTGTAACTTTGTATCTGGAGAAAACAACTCATTAACCAAATAAGGTGGATATGAATTTCGTGTCTACTACAACAGAATAAAAGAGAAAGTTAGGATAGACATTAATAACTTATACATTACATTAGTCCTGTATGTGGAACAAGGTTAACCATATGACTGAAGGTGTGCTGGTCACCCTTGCAAGCCTGATGCTTAGGATACTTTTAGCGGTAATGCTGTGTAAGATATTTCAGGGTGGCAGCTCCTCCATGGTAGTGGTGGCCCAATCTTGATTTTGTGCTAAAAAGTACAATGAATGAAACAAAATGAAAATATTATATTATATTATATCATATTATATTATATTAATTATATTATATTAGTTGTCCTCTAACAAAAGCATATCATGCTTTGAAAAGAGCCTTTCTTCCAATGAATAAATAAAAGGTGAAAGAAGTGCACTGGAATATTCAAAGCATGACTGAATTAGTAAAAGGGGAGTTTACCACACCTAAGCTGATGACCACATGCTCATAACACTTGGAAGTACTGTGCTATATTAATCCCTGATAAAATGCCTTCTGAAGTATTGCAGTTAAATTAATTTGGTCTATCATGTTCTGTTGCTGAACCAATACCAGGCTATAGCTCGAAATCAAAGAAGCAAGGTCTTCGTTATGTTAAGACCTATTTAAGCTTTTCAGGCTGAATTAACCAAAAGTTGCTAGCAACACCTAATTATGATGTATTAAAATATGGTATTTCCTTTTTTGTTTAAGTATGCCGTTTAATAATTCTAATTGTTTAATCTTATTTTTAATACTTGGTGTTGTTCTGGGCATATTTTTATCTGCTCTCCTTTTTTGTGTTATGACAATCTATTGGCTTGAGAATTCTTACTGCTAGATATGAACACTGTATTCCTGTGTTTTCCTGGCTTGGCCTTCCGTGCAGAAAGTGCCCTGCTGTGGTATTTTCTATTTCCTATGGTAACATAGACTAGATTTGCTATTTTTATACTACTTTTGTAAGGAAGCAGAAGTTTCTAAAGTTGATGCAGTCATACTATCTGTCAGTCCCCCACAATAATTCTTGAAGCTATTGAACAACTTCATACAAATTTGATGGAGAACTAGAGGCCTCAAAGACAGTAATATCCATGAAAATGAGTGGACAATTTACCAAAAACATGAAAAATAGTGCATGTGCTGAGGAAAAAGGCTGCAGCATTAAGAATGTCCATGCTGATATTCACAAAGCACTGGTTACAGAACTACCTCGTTTTGTTGTTATTTTTCTTCCACCCATAATAATTTCTTTGTTCATTCATTCCATGTCCAATTGCTCTTATGGGAGTAGAGCTACTTGCCACATGTTACTTGAGATTATTCTGTGAAAGTTGTCTCATGTGCAATTTGGTAGGAATCCCTGCTCCTTCAAATACAGTTTAGTTTGTGTTTTATACAGAATCACTCTGAAATTTAATCATTAGAATTTGAGGGTTTTTTTTTGTTTTCTCACTTAGAAGGAATGAAAATTAATAGGAAGATAATAGTGGACTATTTCTTTTCTGAATTTTGACTTACATTGGCCAGAGGAGTAAAATGTCTGTGAAAGTAGGTTACGTCATGACACTTCATTGAAGACTACATGCAACAGAGAATATGCATGAACTTTTAAGGAAGATTTGTACTTATTTACATCTAAATACCATAATGGTAGGTGTGTATGAGACCTTAGAAGAGGAAGAATTTGCAATGAATGGAAATTTGTTCATATTTTTTTTCATTTTACGGAACACGGTGAAAAGTTATTTGTGGCAGAAATACATTTCTTTGAAATGGCATTCTGCTTCTCTAAAAAGTTCCTCCAGTTCCTAAAGTGTGCATACCTTGGCCAAATCTCTTTCAGTTGCAGCAGCAAAGGGGACACAGGACAGAGACAGCAGTGTCTGCACTAAGTAATACTAAATAAAAGTATTTTAAAAACCAGTTAATTTTGAAAACTTAGTCTATCCAATGCAGTGATGAAACGTAGGTCCTGGGGAAACAAATACCGTGATACATAATAACAAAGAATGGAGGAAAGGTCATGCAGAGGAGGTTGAAATAATGCCACACGAACAGCTTTACTTCAGGCATGTTCTGTTTTTTAAACGCTTTGCTTTTGCAACTTCAGCATTCTTTTAATGTAGAAGATGAAACAAAAATTTGCTTTTTAAAAAGTAATCATAATAGCAATTCCTTTACACAGATTTACTGACCTCATATTTGTCACAATGTTATGAAATTTAGGTCTGCTCCTCAGACTTCTCTGCTCCATCCAGCTAGTTGCAGCATTTTGCTGTTGTTCATTGTGGCACATGAGGAACTAGAAGAAAGTGAGACAAACATTGCAGGTAGACCTAATAATTACTTGCTATGAATTATTTAACATATTTAAATATAATATATGTATGCATTACATGTCATTCAAAAAGACCCCTAAGCACTTTAAGCTATGTTTAAAAGAAAATTGGTTTTTTACACTCGCTTAAATGCACCCTCTGCTGGGGTAAAACACAACAGCTGTGAAGTGCAATGTGATCTGTAAGCACAAGTGTTCAGGAATTCTGTTTTATGGTTCATCTGAAATACTACGAGCAGCCAAAATCCATGTTCCTCTTAAGGCAAAATTGGGAATTGATTTATTGTTGATACACAGAGGAAAATATCACCTGCATCATCTTGAGCCAGTGCTAGTTTTTCTGTCTTAAAACCTGATGCTATTTGTTTGTCACAGGCTGAAGAGATACAGTTTCTGGTAGTTTAATCTGTCTTTCAGAATTTCCATGTTTGTCAGCCTGTTTTATTTCTGTTAAATTAAGTTGAAAATAACATCAAGAAACTGCTTGATGTTGTGTTTGTGTTGTTCCTGTGTTGAGCTGAAAATACTTGTTACATTTTTCACAGAAACTGCATTTGCTGTGGTTGTTCCTAAATCAAACAACCAACGACTACTTAAACTTAGCTTGAGCTTCTCCTTGCAACTGAGAGTTGTATTAACTTCCTAAGAGTCTTGCCTTAGGTGGCAACGAGTGACTAAGTATGGGGACCAGCATCAGAGGATTCTTTGGAGACAGGATGTATTGTGTGTGCTTTCCAATTACGTATTAGCAGCTCCCCAGAAACCCTGCTGGTAGAGTAAAGGAATTTAAAAAAGAATGTGCTTTCCTTCTTCCTGTTAAAAAGAGGAGTCCAAATAGAAGAGAGGCAGGTTTTTCAGAACTTAGATTAAGTTCACTGGGAAAAAAGTCTTAGGGTGAGTGTGGAAGCTCTGTTCCACCCCAAAATGAGTGACTTAGCAATTAAGCTCTTTTTGTTGGGTTTTGTTTCAGATCTTTTGCTTTATTTCTGCCTTTTTTTCTTCTATCAGCTTTCTAGTAGTAGATACCATTCCAGAAACCAGTGCATCCCACTAAAGGCCATGTGTCACTTAATCATAATTCTTTATCTGAAAGACCTGTGAAATAAAGAGACTTTACAAGCAAATAGAATTTTTACTATATATTCTCTAACCATAAGGGGATTACTTGACCTCCTGTGTCTTTTGCACACATCAAACTCTATACTTAAGCTGTCTTGAAGCTTGAGTTCATCCTCTAGGGATTTTCCTTTTGTCTGTCAGTCTACAGACAGAAAAATATGTCCAGTTATATTTAGCCATATGTTGACCATCTCTGCCTTTTGATTGTGAATATTATCAAACATAAAAAATATTTTCAGTTATACTAACTGTGATAATGACAGCTTTTTGATATTTTATGATTAATAGTTTGTGCAACTTTCTACTTGGCTTGTTAATAAGAATTTATTTAGGTATTCTCTGACCTCATTACAGTCATTACTAAATTAACATTGATTTTCCTCTTTGCAGAACTTTATCGTTCCCTATAAAAGAGTGTTTCATGGAGACTGTTCAGTGAGACATTTCCATGTCTCATACATCCTGATACACATTGCTTCGTAACCTCTAACTGGAGATCTCCATGGGCATGTGCATGCTGCTCCCACTCAGGGCCTTGTTTCAGCTGTCTCTACACAAAAGAACATTTAGCTGTTCCTTCCATTTAACGTGAATGACAACTGCTGAGTAAAGGGCTGGTTTCTAACCATGTCAGTGAATGATGGCAGTCATTATCGCCTTGTAATGTAACTCTATAAAACAACCTGTGGCTCTCAGGTGATGGAATATGGTGCTGCAGCTATCAGGGGGTTTTTACATGTTTTTGAAGCACCACATATGGCTTGTTTTCCTTTTCTGACAGTATATCTTATTTAATCTGACATTTTGTTTGGGTTGGAAAGTTAACATGAATAACAATAGTTCCATTTGAGAAAGCCTTGCACAGAAGCTAAATTTGTTTGTTGTTCAAAAATAACTCGACAAAGTATGGAGAACTCTTTTTGGTTTCAGTCTGTTTGTGATTTAAGGAGATGGTGTAACCATATGCACAGAACCTAGTAAAAACTGTGCTTTCTAAAATTTTCAAAACCTTAGTGAATATCTAATAATTTTCTTGAGAAGTTCTACATTATATGTTTTGTCAAATTAATTTTGATCCATCCAAGTCCCACAATTCTGTATTGGGGCAATTAAATTAGTGATTTTGGAATTACTTTCAGGTTTTGTGGCTTATTCGAATGGGTGGGTGCTACATGGTTAGACAATTATTAGCCTCTGGGTTAACTATCTGCAAGTCTGCCATGTGATTCCCACACAACAACTTATCTAAAGATTGCTTATCTCAGCACTAATAAAAACATGACTTTTCTGTTTTTTTTAAATTTTGAAATTTTCTGTCTTCTCAATTAGAAATGTGAGATATCAGAACTTTCCCATCAAATATTTGGTGTTCATTCTGCTGTCTTGACCTTCTGTGTAAAGCACTGGATTTCTGCAATAGGTACATAAGAATACAGATAAGAAATGTGATATTGTCTTTTCACCCAGAGGGTAATGCAGCCTCTCCCTTAGCTCACAATTGTAGGAATACTTCCACAGATGTTTATCTGAAACACTCTCCTTCATTGATGTTCAAAATATTCATCTGCAGCATAACTTATCTCCATCTTAAATGAGCACCTGTTTTTGGCACCACAGGAAATAGTGGAACACAAATAAAAAGCAAATTCCTTCCCTGATAGCTGCAGAAGGGTTACTGGGAAGGGATCTGAAAAGGACCAGAGTTTTGGCTCCCTTTTCCAGATTTCTCAAATGTCTCAGCTGATCAACCAGCAAATGCCTCACTAGATTATGATTCTCTCTACTTATTGCTTAATGTAGTTAGAGTGCTATGATTTTATCTGATTTATAATCTTGTTTCTGGACAGCAGTGTGAGTTTCCTGACAGTATTTTGTAAGGTCATATTGTTAATATTCATCATCTAGTTCATAATCAACATAATAAAACTATCTAGTAAGTGTTGATGTAGGTTTATGTGTTTCATCATGACAGAAAATTGTTACTGATTTTTAGAGGAGGACTAAGTCTAAACCTTAACCATAGAAAAAGAGAAGTTTTTACCACACTTAAGAATGATAATTACCAACAAGAACTAAAAAAAATTTGAAATACCTATCCTAGGTATTGAATACCTTGCTACAGATTGTCTTTACCATGCAGTGAGTTCCATGTATCAGTTGTGCTGGTAACATTCCAGTCAAATTAGTATTCTATCCAGCCTGTAAAGTAGAAATGTCAGGTGGGGAGCCAGGCTGGTTATTGCTGGCACTAATGAAAACATCAAGCAGTTGAAGAAGTAACAGTAGCAGTAACAATAGCTCTCACTTTTTCTTTTTAGTCTGTTCCTCGAAAACTTGCTTGCTGGGTTGCAAACATAAAAACTAATCTTCCCTGTACTAAATGTACAATTCAGTACTTACACCGTGTGCCATTGGCCTGCCTTCAAACTGATAAATGCAATTTGGTTTTGTTCAAACAATATATAAAATGTGACCTGTAAGTAGTACACATTAAATTTAAATAAGAACATAACATTATTTCTCCCTGTTATTTTCTTACTGCAGTATTTTTCTTGCATATAGTGCTTCCACTCTTGTATCCTGCTCTCTGAAGGTTCTCTAGGTGGAGGGATTTGCTTTGTTACCTTTTAGCAAAAACAGTTATTTTTACCAGCTGTAATGCTGACCCTTTAATGGAGTTCTGGATATATGAAACGTACTTTTATAAAAACTCCTTGTATTTCTTTCAGACTCAAAACACTTGAACGTAACTCATATAGGTGGCTTGCATGCATATACCATGAGTTTTTGAGTCACATAAAGAAATCGAAACATTTTTAGATGGCTGTGCTTATGAATAAACCCATAAATAGTAACACTTCTCCTGTGGAACTGTAAGCAGTTGAATTTTATAAGGATTTTTAATCTTGGAGAATTCAATTATTGTTTCTGTAAATTCTGAAGCACCATAAGAAATACCTAGGATCTGTCCTTGCTTTTGAAAGTTACAATTTCTGTGTTTTTTTATCAACTTTCACCCATGCATCAATGAATTCACTGTAAGGCTTTAATTTTCTTTAACAAAACGTGTTTAAAAAACTCCACTACTGTAAAGTGTTTAGATTTGGCAGCTGTGAGTTGTGCAGTAAAGTGGGATTTCAGATTTAATAGATTACTTGCATTTCTGGATTCCAAGCAGTTGTCAAATGGTTGTCTTGATCTCTGGAAAACAGAAGAGATAAGTGAAATATGTGTGTTTAGTATCAAGTCTGGATTTTCTAGTTTATTCTGACCACTAGGGAGAAAAATGCCTTTATTCCAATATGAAATGGATACAAAAAAAAAAAATAACTGTGTGTCTGATTTCATTAAAAATATCTTGTATAGTAAATATAATACGAGTCGGATTTGGCTTTGATATTGTACGCCTGTGATGATTTCACGTATTAGGGTTTTTTTCCAAGAAGCCTGCCCAGTACTAATTAAAACCAGGGAATTTAACTTCTGCACGCTTTTGTAAAAATGAAGCTGTTCGGATTAATATCTTGACTGTAAACTGAAAGGAATTTCACAAGACCGTGTCGGATAATTTGTAAAGTTTTAATAAAAGGAGCTAAGTAACATTCATACTGTTCATATGCCTTTTTTTTTTCTTTGCAGATTTAGAAGTTGTTTTGAATATTTGATGCATAAAAACACCTAAAATTATTTAGTTACAACATAACATATAATAAATTATGCTGCCATTGTGTGCTTTTCTAGGAACCCTTATTTGTAACAGATTCACTCCTTGGAAATAAAAGAAGTGAAGTAGCCTGAATAGTATCACATGATGGCACTGTTTCCATTTCCACCTCCAATATTATGAAATAAAGCTATAATAAACTGGTATTAAAATGGTATGTAATTCCAATATACTTTGTATAATTTATGTAAAAGAAAAATCTAACCACTCTGGTTATTAATATAGGTATTAAAATGGATGTATAGTTTTCTTAGAAAAGTGTTTTGTAAAACTTTGCATATTTATAATATTTCTTATTTTGATTGTAGAACAAGAAATCTCCACAATATATAATGTTTATGAATACTGAACTGTACAGATTCATTTAGCATTGTGTTAGGAAAAAAAAACCCTGTTAATTGTTATATAAATGGGATGTTTTATTTTTTGTTTTGATTTTATTGTGGAAAGAAAGCTAATGGCTGGCCTTTTTGTATTTAATATAAAGCCTTTTTGTGGTAAATTAGATCATTAATACAGACACATTTTTAAAAAATGCAAATTAGCTTTCCATGAGCAGAAAAGAGCTTAAAGTGTAGTAAGGTCAGAGGCAGGATCAGACATATTTGTAAAATGAATTATATTCAAGTAGGAATATGAGGGAAAATATGAATGTAAAAAAGTCAGTGATTTATAGTATATAGATGGTAGAAGTCATATTATTTAATTTTAAAATATTCTGACTGAATACCCATAAATGTTCATGTTCTTTTTAGTAATATAAATTAATAATCACTTCTAAATTAATATTTTCTATTTGTAGAATCATCAATATTAATTTTTAGGAAGAGAAAACACATTGCTGATTAAAAAAAAAAAAAAAGGTAGTGGGTGTGATTCTACTGTGCTGCAGATTACTTTAGAGTAAGATAAATATCCAGTCCCATCATTCTCTCATATGAAATTAGACTAATCTGTATGTTTCTCTGTTATGGGGATTGTTGCTAAAACAAAACAAAATAAAAACCTTGCAAGAGGAAGTAAGAAAAATACCCACTTGGTGATGCAGAGCTAATAGCTGGGGTTTGGGTGTATGCCAGATGGGTGCTTGCACTCCAGGAATGTCCTCTGCCAGTATAAACTTCTGTTCTCAGCAGTGTGAGGCTTTTCTGTGTCTTTTTTTGATGTGAAATCAGGGGCAAGAGAAAATGTATGTTAAAAAAAAAAACCTGTCATGTAAAATTTCACTTCTATTTAGAGAATTATCAAATTAGCTAAATAGAAGAGAGCATAATATATTCTTCTGAACTTCATCAGTAAACTGGTTTTAATAATAAGAAAAAATTGTTTCAGTACACCTTAAAAAGATTATATTTATATACAGTATGTCATAACATTTAATCACTGAAGAAAATTCCTCCTGTTGCTAAAATCAGTGGTAGAAGCTTACTGTACCAATCTATTAAAATGTTTTAAAATAATTTAATTTCTCTAATTTGCTTGATTTAGTCAATAAACAGTACTTGCATAATTTCAATTTGACATTTTAAATCTTTTTCTAGATATTCTGGTTAGAAGTACTGCTTTATAGAAGAGTTTCAGTGTTAAACTACCTCTCTCTCAGTATCTAATAGTCCACTCCCTTCTATCATTTTAGAGAGAGAGATTAAAATTACTATTATTTTGAAATTTTTTTGCAAAGTTTTTAAAAGATCGAGTGATGTAGCTGGACTCACATAGTAAATTGCAATAGATAAGGAAAAGGATTCATTACTCACAGCTGTCTATTCATTTATATGTCCCATTTGTTCATGTATGAGGTGAAGAATTCCAGAATACAGTAAGTGAACACTGCTCTGCTCAGTGTATTTCACCGTTCAAATTACTTGCAATTTCACAATGCCAGTGTTACTTCTCAGGACAAATTTCGTACAATAGTAATTCTGTGATTATTCATCCAGTTTAATTAATTCAATTAAGTAAGTCTGCTGTCAGGTGTCCCTTTAATAATTGAATCAACATGCAGATACATAATAAGCATAAAAGCATTTCTGTGGCTGCAGTAAATTCAGATCCAAAAGAATCTGCTATTCCACTACATTTGATATAGATTATTCTATAATATTTCAGTAATGGGTTGCACAAAGGCTGCCTTTTAATTCTTTGCTTTCTCAAATGTCTTTATATATAATGGTTTAAAACAGAAGGTGTTCAAAAGAGGGTGACCTTTTTCCATTACCATAGTTCCTGTCATTAATGCATTATAATTTTCTTTAGAAGTCTGGAAAAAATGTGTATATATGCACTCTGTAGCAGGTATGAATCAAAGTGTGTTACTGAAAGTTAAGAATTGTCTGTTATTACTAAAAAAGGAGGGGGAAAAAATAAAAGAAAAATGTGAGGAAGTAATTTTATTGTTATTTTTACTGTGAAAGTTTAAACAAACCTTACACTTTATACAAAGCAGTTACAGACTTGAGAGTTTTGGCATTTGTAATCTGAATGAACAGCAGTTAACCTACTCAGATACTAAAAATAATATGCCCCTTAACTAAATTTAAAGCCAATACAATGTTGTATTAGGCTGGATTGTGTATAAAGGCCAATAATGTATCTCCATCCTCTGCAATATATTACCATAGATGTTATTTTAATAACATATATATTAAAAAACATGGTAAATTATTTACTTCGTGTACTCTCAATGGTGCTTGATGTCATAATTATTGTAAATATTAATTGCTGTGCTAAAATAGTAAGCAGGATGACTTTGCATTAGATGAAAAATGAAAATAGTCTGTGTACGGGTAAATAGATAATCATACAAAAGTAATTGGGGTTTTAAAACCCCAATCTATTCTGCCAGCATGAGCTCGTTTGCATGTTAATCACAAGAGTGATTTCCTACTTCACAAGGAAGTCCACACTCTTTCATAACCACTTTTAATTGCATTTAAAATGTTGCAGGGTTGGGATATTAGAAATGGAGGCGTATCAGTGTCAAATTAATAAAAAAATGTTTCTGAAAATCTTTATGGGCTACAGATTATAATATTATGAGCATTTTTGTTAGAAAATACAAAATGTGTTTCAGGATATATTTTAAGTGAGGCATGTTAAATGATAAAAACATAATAATTTGTACATGTGTTGTTTCTTTAGAAATTTGATAAATAGAAACCTCCTTGTAGCTGGAAAGTATAGAATACATTTTTATTAGTAAATTACTTTATAGATTCACCAGTACTTGCAATAATTTCTCATTAATCGATAATATAGTAAATTAACAACAGTTAAAAATGTATTTTTATAATAAAGCATAAGGCAGTGTGACATTATAAAGGTGTATCTAAAATTCCTTTCAGTTATATACCATTTTACTTGTATTTATATTCAGAGGAATCCAGTTAATGATTTTAATTGAAAATAATTTTGCTGCTTTCATATATTCATTTTTACTACTTATTTTGAAATCATATGCTAAACATAATAGAAACAAAAAAGCAATTACAGATCAGAATTCATATAATTTATGTATGCTTCATGCTGTCACTTGAAATTGGTCCTAGAATAAATTGTGACAAAATTTATGTATTTGTTATTATTTATGGATAACTCTGCCTTTAGAGATAGGAATAAAAATAGTAGAAAGCTACTTAAAAATTCTTTTTTCCCTTTATGTTCGAAGTGGTGCAGTAATAAATGGACAACATTTTAAATGATTTTGTGATATTCATGTAAGATTCAACAGAGCTTCCTCTGTAATCTGTAAAAGGCCAATGTCAAAGTAAAGACAAAATGACTTGTTCTCTGAAGACAGGAACGAAGAAATGTAGCTCTCTAATAAAATAGTGTTAAGTTCACAATGGTTACATTGTGATCAGTCTCAAAGATACAAAAACTAATTTTTAGTCAAGCTGTTAAAAATTATATATTTAAGAAGATGAAAAGTTTGAGGATTAAAGAAAAATCACTCACAATTTTAAAGAGGGTATATTTGCTTTCATCACCAGGTGTTCTTTCTAATATAAATTACCAAGATGATGTTTCCATAACATAGCTTGGGGTGCTCTGGAGATTAAAACTACCAAAACAGACCTATTAAATTTTTCATAGGGAGGGTCCACCAGGGATAATAAGCCAATATTCCTTGTCCCATATTCCAGATGTTTTATGTAATTCTGCATCTTGCTAAACCTAAATTGTAGCTTTTCCAGAAAAAATGTACTATGGAGACCAAGATGAAAGGCAAGAACTGTTGAAATGTTAATTTTACTATCTGCTGTTGAGGTCTGTTACCTTTTTTGTATTTTTTTCTTACTCCCAGTAGCTCAGTTCTGTTTTATGAATGTTGTGGTATTTCAGTTGTTTGAAGTTTTGAAACTTGGAGCATGACTTTGACTTGGTAAAACACAATGCCACATGGTGTGTGACACGCTGATGGATAGCCTTTGATCCATATGATTCACAATCTTTCTGCTTTCAAGTTGATTCAGGATGAGAAAAATAAAATTTAACAGTAAAGAAGTTTTAGCAATAATCCTTGTAACACAAAGCCAGAAAAATTGTAAATAAAATAGTTCTATTTAGTAATTATCAAGTATTTTGTTGATTTTTTTCTGTATAGACTGTGGACATTTAAAAACAATATTGGGGTTATTGCACAGCTATGGAATATTTCTACATCGGTCTGAAACAGTTAATGATTTAAAATAAAGTACTGCTGTGCTTCACAGGTCAGTTGGCAAACATGATGAAATAAATACCCTAGGCCACTCTTCTGATTCCCACTCCTCAGTCTCCTGTTGTACTCAGGTGATAGATGACCAGCAGAAAAGTTGATGGACTGATTCCTGCTATAGTTTGGAACAGACATAGATCTGCTCTAAGTGAACTGATGTCTGATAGGTTTTTTGATCCAACACGAGATATAGGTGGTAGATGGGGATTATACAAGAGGAAAGAATCAATGTGTTGTGAAGTCTTTTGCCTCCCATTCAGGCGGGCTGTTCTAGGAGCAGCAAGAGACACCTGCCTGCTGAGTGGCCCATAGGTTTTTTCCACTGATTGACTATTTTTAACAACATAGTTGTTCAGATGCATTGTTCTGTGATAGATGTTTTTCACTGCACCACTTCTTATATTAATTGAGTTTTGTAAAACTGTTACTTTTATAGTTTATAATTTTTTACGCTTCAATTTCTGAAAATAAGACTTGTATGGAGGCTTGTGCTATTAAAGGCTAATGCCCTGATATAAATATTTAATGAATGTCTATAATTTTCTAACATTTGATGTTCCTAATCCTCAGTTTTCTCTTTTTACATTTTTATTTTATTTTATTTTATTTTTGAAAATTTGTTCAATTTCCCTTCAGCTTTTTCTATAAGATTGGAAAATAAGTAAGCAGATCATACCGTATACCAGGGAAATACAGAAAGTTACAAGAGCGAGACTATTTGCTAAAATTTTAGAATTCATTTCAATTAACATAACTTAACTTGCTTTCCTTTGGAAAACAGGTAGGTTTTATTTTAAAAATCCACAATATTTTCATCCATCCAACTTGAAAGTTCCTCTTCCTGTTCATTTGACTTCCAACCCTTTTAGAAAAAAATACAGGGAGAGTTGTGATTATCCTCCTGAGTTTAAACTAAGAAACCAGGCAACCCTGGTCTCTGTTCCATATGTTTTTGAGAGAGAAACCTGGGCAAATTTCTTTCTGGCCTATTTCTACATCATAAAGAAGGAAAGAAGTGGAAAGCATAAACTCTTTTATGTAGGTGTTTTTCACCTGTGGGGAGAAAAAAGCGAGAAGACATACAATCTGTTCCTAAAGAGATTTCCTCCTTTGCCATATATGGCTATACTGCTTTAAGGTGTTCTATACATAATGTACATGAGACACTTTGGAGAACTGCACCAGTTCTAATATAAGCACTGAACCTTTCTAAACCTGTCATTTTAGCTGTGATTTTAAACCAAGTGTATTTAACAAGTCTTTGTAAATACAATTTTTTTAAGATGACTTCAGTAATCTAATTGCTTTTATGGTTCTGTAACTTTAGAGCAAAAAGGTCTTCCTGTGAAAAATAGAGGGCCTTCAGTTTTTTTTTCTTGTCACTGCTTGGCAAACTATTAAATCTCTGACAATGATATGCATTTGATTTTATTCTTGCTTTTACATGCAAAATTAAGATTGCTGTTCTTTTACACACTCAAGATTTTTTCTTTGTATTTTATTTTCTTCTTTTGCAATAGTTTAAGTATTGGGGCTGAAAAGTGGGGCAAAATGGTCCTTTTATCTTTTAAACATGTACAGTCAGTGATTGTAACCATTTTCCCTAATCTGTTTCCGTAGTTTGTTTCTACTTTTTTCCTAGAGGCAGTATGGTGTGATTGTTCTGCCACAGTTCCTATTAGTTATTATGAATTTTGCACAGTTTTCAGCTCTAGTCCTTTAATGTCTACTATTAATAAAAGCAGCAGAGTTCCCCATTTTGAGTAAAAGTTTTATAAATGTGTGGCAAAATAATGGAGAGCATTTGAGTTGGATGGCTTATAGCTGATGATTTTCGATTGGGACCAGTGTCTTCTAGTTTATGCCTGAAAAAAATCTCTCCAAACATGTTGTGTCTACACTTGATACTAGTATCTTTTCTACTTCGTTTTAAAGTAGATCTGTGCTATTCACTGTAATGAAGGCTTCAGAGTCTGAATTTTCAGACTTTATTTCATTTAGGAAGGAAAATATTTCAGAGTTCTTGCATTCCTTACAAAAAGCCCAAACCCTTGGACTTTCAGTAAAGATGGGAGAAGTAGCATAGTGTGAGGAATAAACCTGTAAACATGTTCTAGGTATTTTTACACACCCCTTCTAACATGGCTATGTTTTCCACTCTCCTGTGTTTCACCATTAAAGCCATAAATCCAAGCATCTTAACAAGGAAATAGTGAATGAAAGTGTACTTTCAAGTAGTTATATCACATATATTGTGATATTGTTAGTGTGTAAAATCAGAAAGTATCGGAGCCCTTACCATGAGTTACATCAAGTGTGGAGAAAGAGAGGGAAGGTAGTAAGTACAGGCATTTGGAGAATGATGGAGGCTGCATTTACATTGCCAAAGGCCAGGCTTTGGTCCAGCCAGGTCGTGGAGTGACTTGTGCCTGTTTTAGAAATAGGACAGCCAAGGTTGAACAGCCTGGCATTGCATGTCCTGCATGGAGCTTGTGGCCTAGGTCTCTTTGAGGCAGGGCCTGTGTTCCACCCCCGAAAGAAAGTGGCACAGTATCTTCTGTCCTTATCTCTACACTCTCTTTCCCTTCACGAGCCATATTGACTGCCCAAACAGAGAGGCCTGCACTGTACTGTGTGCGGGGCCAGTCCCTCCACAGTGCCTGGGCTTTGTGCAGGCTCTGCCTGTGCCCAAGTGTTGCCTGGGATGCTGCCTGTTGACACTGGGGCCAGGGTTAAATGGTAATGGGCAGTTGCAGTATGATGCCTGAGCCAGTGCTGCTTTATAATAAAACTATAGCTTTTGAATCAGATAATGCTCCACGACGGCTTATGTCAGGATTCGTACGTTTTTGGGGAATTGTCATAGAGTGCCTGAAACAATGTGGCCATTGTCTTGTAGCATGTGGGATTCATGAAGAAAGACGCTGCAGGCTTCAGGTTTACGGCAACAATGATGACATAGATGACAGCTCCATGATATCAACGTGGAGCATGCCCAGGAACTGGTTGTTTTTTTAATTGTGTCTAAATTTATTTATGTTTGAAAGCACTAGTTACCTTCTTGACTTCTTGAAGAAAGCCTAGAAATGAACTAATATACATGAAATATGATGGCCAAAGAAGGGAGGGTGCCAATTGTTTTCTTATGCGAATGTCTTATGATTTTCATTATGCTAGTTCCTTTTTTTTTTTATATTGCTTTGTATTTTGAAATTTAAGGAAGCGTCAGGTACAAAACACTAAGATGTATAAGCTTTATGGGAAGTTTTATGGGAAGAAATTTTGAGGAATATAAGAGAGAATTGGTCCAAATGTCTAACAAGATAGGACAGAGTTGTTCCTGTAAAACCTACTGAAATTTCTCCCAGGGAGCTGATGGTGCAGCTGCTGCTACTTCTACAGATTTTTCTAACCACCTAGCCCATGTCTGGGTTCCCCCTGCATGTATTTTTTTTCCCTACTAAAAATCTTCAAAGGGATGTCACCTCTTGAATTCTGATGGGAGGAGAGATGTGGAAGTTGGATTGCCCTGATTTGACTTCCTTTGCTTCATCCTTCAAAAGCCCCTGCTCATGAAGATGTGGTGCCACCTTTCTGACAGCCTGTATTGCCTTGCAGCTAAGAACACTCTCTTTGGGGTAGGCTGGAAGCAGAAGCACCTGGGAAAGCTACAAATGTGGTATATACCAAGTCCAGTTCTTGTCAAGCTGTTTCAGTTACTTTCATGTGGTTCTTACTTTTAGGAATTATTTTTGTCTGCATATGTAATTTAATATGATCTTCTATCAATGAAACAAGCGTCATACATATTCGTTTCCTCTTTGAAACTGTGTGTGTCTGGTTTTTAGGCATGCTTGCCATGGTATTTAGTTCATGGATGTTGCATGATCATCAAAGATCAAAGGATGAAACCAGAACAAATATTTCATCCCTGTAGGTCCAGAGGTTCTGAACAATCCTCTTTGTATTTTGGGTTAGATTTTCACAGGTTCACTTACCATATGCAACAGATCATTGCCTTGCGCAGAATTCCAATGCTGTAGCTGAGAACAAGCCAAAAGAAGGTCTCCTCAGCAGCCATGGTTTTATATGTGAAGAACTGTCATATGCAGAGCCAGTAGAATGTTTGGAAAAATCAAATTGTCTTATTGGCATGGAGTATTTTCATATTCTTGCAAGCTTTTTGCATGGTTCTCCTGTTCCATGCAAGATAGATGCATTTATCAGTGCTCCTTGTACTGTTGTTACTAAAGAAGAATTTAAGTAGATTTAATTACTGGCTGTTGCTTCTTACAAAAAGTTAAAATAGTCACTCATTGCCAACTGCTTTACATTGAACATTTCTGCTCAGATCCTGAGCTTGTACATAAGCTGATCCCTGATACTTTGTGTGAAAAGCCAATCTTTTGCTGTCCTCCTTTTTACTGTGGCTTTCTTCTAGTCGTTGGTCTACTGTTTGCTTGGCCTGCTATGGTCATTGGGATAGGAATTCAAGTAGCAGCTTTGACTATCATGGGTTCTCTTGCACCATATGATGTAGAAAAGCAAAGGAATTCACCTCTTCCCGTAAGATTCACAGTCCTTTGGAACTCCAGCTACCTGATGGCTTTACAATACACCAGGGCTCCAGCTAAGTATGAGTGATATCTTAACAAACATGTTTGTGGGTACAGGAGATCTCCTTTTCACGATCATGGCACTTCTGTATGCTTATGTGTTGCTGTGCTGTGATTCTGTCCTCTGCCATGTTATAATATTTTGTCCCTTTTCGTATCAAATTTACTATCCAGGAACACACTTAGGGGATGTTATTCTGAGGGTTATTCCTTCCCATTGAATCAGAGATTTTAACTTTTTCATCTAGTTGAAAAAGTTTTTATTGTGCTGTTGATCTGATGTTTTTAATCTTCTTTAAGGTCTTTCTGTAAAACTGTAATTTCCATTTTTATACTGTCAGTTTTCAGCATTTTTCCAGTTTATTACAAATGGCCTATTTTGATGTTGGTATTCACATTAATCTCTAGAACCTTAAGGATCTCATACTTTAGAATACTTTAAGACAAGACTACTACTAACAGAATGTGGGTATATCAGTAAAATTCTTTTCCATCTTCTGCTTTCTATCATGTATCATTAATCTGTTCGTTCATATTTAGTCATGTTCTGAGTAATATGTCATAATGTACATATAATTTTATACTAGTTAAAGATCCTACAAAGGTAATATTGCTGTATAGTAGGAGCATAGCCATATACTTTATTTTTCTACATTTTTCAAGTTCAGTCATTCCTTTAACAGTCTAGTTTTGTTTATGAAATAGAGACTATGAAATGTTCTCTGTGATTTTTTACTCTTGGAATATAAACTTGTCTTGTGCATAAGACGTGGCATTTTGTGGTGAGATTTAATTCTGATAGCCAGAAGATGTTTGGGTAAGTGAAGATACCCTGTGAATACAATACCTTCCATTTCAGTGAAGTATTCCTGGAAGATTTTTGGTTTTCCTGTCTGGTCTTCTGATCTTCATTTTCATTTTCAAATAATTATTTTTCCTTACTCAGAATAGATCACTGCTACAAAATTTTACTATGCCTAATTCTTCTTTTATCATGTATGCTTAAATTTTCAGATTACATTTTTTGCAATGTAAGTATGATACTTATAGAGAGTAATGTAACAGGCTGCATCTCCTCCTGTGCTTTATGAAACAGAAGGGTTCAATTCAGCAGTAACTGTATTGTCTGATCAGATGTCAAATTCCTGGTGACTAGATACCCACAATGGCTTTAACATCTGTATAAATGGTAGCTGGGGCATGGTGTGTTCCCGGAGCCACCATAAGAGAGTTGTGTCTTTGTCTTTAAAGAGAATGGTAACTGTACGATGGAGCCACTTTTGGAATGGGATTGGAGGAGGCTGTAATATGCCATCAGTTTTGTACAGAAGGCCAGATATTGTATTCCAACTAAACCCATTGCTTACAGATTTTCTTCTTCTGGCTGGCAGATTGGGTTAAAATAGTCCACTGGTAATTAGGGTGACTAGTGACGTTTCAAAGTGCTTCTCTATCTGTAGATATTTTGTAAATAATTTCAGTGCTGACAAAGGGAGTGCTTTTTCTCATCTGTCTCTAGGCTCAACCTGAAGTCAATGGATGTTATGTGATAGTGAAAAACTTTCTGTTTATCACATATTTTTAACCTTCCTTTTGAGAATCTGAATAGAGGAATACTCTCTGAGTTCAATATATAAGAAATGTTTTCAGGTTAGCTGAATTGTCTTTTGAACCATTCCAATTTATGGTCAACATTAGAACTGGTCACGGTGTTCTGCAATGGTTATGTTACCTTGGGATTTAAAAAAGCATAACCTTCCTTTTCTCATTCTTTATGTTGTCAAGGGTCTTTGCCCATTTGACTAGTGTGCCATGGGACTTAACTATGCATCATAACTCCATGTCTGTAATTTTTCTCAGACACCATGTTTCATCCTCTGAATATGGTCTTTTTCCTTTGTAGCTAGAAGTGCAGCTTTACACATGTGGTGGTATGAAAAGTATTTCTTTTAAGTAAAACATTTTCAGAGATTCAGATCATTTCATTCTGGTAGCTGGCTCTCCTCATTATCATTTGCTGTGTTGTCAGCAAACGTCATCAGTAATGAATTTGCAATTTCTTGAAGGTCACTGATAAAAGAGTGAAACAGTATGGGACCAGTAACCTATCACAGCAGATCACTCTTACAAATGCCCTTAATGTAATTCCCTGTTTGCAATTACATTCTGAGACTTACTGATTTGTCTGTTTCTAATCCATTCTAATCCATAACATATTTTTGATGTTAATTTTGTATCATTCTTGCTTTGAAGTCCTGGAGTGGTGCTCTGCAAGCTAACACGCAGAAAGTATTTTTCACTGAAGTCAAGTGGGATGGTTTGCTTAAAACCAGGTGTAAGTAAAAGGTGGCCATAGATTAGAGGCCTGAATATTTTGTTTGAACACACAGTGATGAATTTTTATTAATACAGCCAAAGTTACTCTAAAATTTCTTAACTTCTATATGTAAGAAGCGTAATACTGTATTGATATATGATACAAAAAACGTGGAGACCGTCAATATTTGGAGATTTTTTTTCTGATTTTCCTTTATATAATTTTCTAAATTAAGATAAACAATTTTTCAACCTTGAAGTTACGTGTAGAATAATTTGATTTGAAAAGACCTGTTATTTGAAATTTTGAAATAAATTTGGCATATTTACTATGCAACATCAAAAATCAGTCTATGAAAGCATTGTGCTCACAGTGTGCAATACAATTTCTTACGAGAAATTTTGAGTAAGAGGTTGGAGAACCATTGTCTGTCTGTCTTTGAAGTTCACAGTAAAGTCCGGTTTCTGTGGTTTTCTTTTTTTATTATTACTTTTATTACTATTAATATTATTTCATAATATTTACTTATTAATAGTAAGATTAATAGTTCAGTAGTTCAGGAGTTGGACTCCATGGTCCTTATTGGTCCCTTCCAATTTGATATATTTTGTGATTCTATTGCTTTATAATATAGCTGGATTTAGGAGTTTTTGGTGGTTTGGTGGTGGAGATTTTTGGGGTTTGGTTGGTTGGTTGGTTTTTTGGTGGGGTGTGGATTTGGTTGGATTTTCTTTTTTTTTAACAAATAGTTTATAACTGTGGAAACTTGTGGCAAAATACATGACTGGAAAATGTGCAGAATTTTGCTTCCTGGTATATGTGGTATTTATGACTCCTGGTAGGGTTCTGCATCAGTACTGATACAGGATTAATAAGAAAGCTGCTCTATTCTTAGCTCATATTTAATTCTGTGTATTGAGCTATGGTACTATGGATTATTTCAACTCCGTGTGGTGTTTCAAGTGTAAGCTAGAGTTTATTGCCAGGTGGCAGGAATGAGGCATATAAACATTTTATGGACAACAGATGCAGATAAATGGAGGAATTTATATCATGCGCGGTATACTGGTTTGGCTAGGAGATACAGCCCTTAATAATTCCTCTATGCTGACTGATATTGGACAATTAAAAGCGTATAAATTACAACAAGAGTAATTACTGCAAAGAGAGAATGACCATAACTTTCTATGCATAAAAGCTGCTTCTCAAAAGTGTTGCAGTGAATTTTTTTCTTCTACATTGTAGAAGAAAAGCATAGAAGAATGGCGAGTAGCAGGAAAAAACCTCTCAGGTCTCCTGGTCTCCAATTACTAAATTACAGCTAGTTCTTTTTATTTATCTTTATATTAAAGGGTTATCCCAGTTGCATGTGATTTTCAGAATGCTGTTTTGTTAGAAGCTAAATAAATATGTATTACAAATGCAAATACATTTGGCCATTTGTTACAAATATATCCTCATTCGCTGTTGAGGGTAAAATAGAAGCTATAATCTATTTTGCTTGGATATACTTTCCCCCAGGATAAAACAAACCTGCTATAGTCCTTAGATTTATAAAGCAGTTGTGCAGAGCCTGATACTTAGCTCAGTTACAGCTATCATATTCAGGCCACTAAAGTCCACAGAGTTGTATCAGAGTCTGTGAGAAGAGAATCAAATCCATAAATTTCCTTGGCTGTATTGTCTGGTGTTTATTCCTGCCACTGAGGCTTTTCTTAGTTAAAGAAAGCTTTTAGATTGAGGAAAACAGATGGGTATCATTTGAGAAAGATAGAAGTGAAATAATTTATTCTGATAAATTTTTCTGAAATAAAATGTCATTATTTACAGTTGGGGTCATTCTTTAAATGAATAGTACTAGTAATAGAGTTTTAAAATTCTACCTAAGTATACATTTTCTGTGTAAGTGGGCTTAATATATTTTTGCAACTAGATTGACGCACGGGCTTTTTTTTTTTAGATTTCTGTAAAAACAAACTGAAGTGAAATTCGATAAACCTCAGCCCTGAAATTACTTTTAAACAAAGTTTTGCTGGTGACAGCTTATTTTCTTAAGTAAACAGATTCCATATGTGGTATTAAGTAAATCATTTTGTGATTTGATAGTGGTGTATTAGGGTGAGACATCCTGTAATGTAGCTATGTCTGAAGTTATTTACTGTTTTTCCTCTGCCAAATTGTCATTGTTTAGTCTGCTAACACTTGTACTGAAATTTTTTCTGGGTAGTGGTTAGCAGTTGTTTTCAAAGCAAATGTTAAATCTAAGACGACATTCCTTTAGAAAAAATCCTGTTCTGGCAGAGGAACTTGATTTGTGTTCTTGTTCAGTGTTCCTTTACTGTTTTTGTATGGCTGTTGAAATCTATACCTTATATGATCTCATTGTACTGCCTGCATTTCATTAATGAGTGACTCTGTTTAGGGCTTGGGGAGTGAAATATTTTTCAAATGACACTACCCAATGTGAATGCAGTGCACCAGCTGCAAAAACCACGGACCATCTGATTTTGTGGCTTTGAGGGTGTAAAAAGTTCAATTGCTTATACTAGAGCTTATATCTGTATATTATACCATATGGAAACGGAACTACTGTAGACGTGGAAGGAAAAAAGAGAAAACCAAATTCTTTACCCACAGTTCAAATGAAGATTAAAAAATACATGTCTTGCAATGTGGAGAATTACTGTTACTATATGACATTAAAATATTTTTACATAATACAATAAGGTGTATTAAAATTTTGCCACAAACTGTATTTTTAAAGAAAGATGACAAATGTGTAAACTGCTTCATCAAGATAATGTTACCAATATTTAAATGCAATTACTTTTCTCTGTTGATATTCTTTGTTTCATTTCCTTGAGAGAAAGCAGTCTGTTAGAGCCTGGGTGGGCATTATCATGATTATCCAGAACGTAAGCTAAAAGTACTACAAGAAATTGTATTTCAGCCATAACTTGGGAACTTTTAACCTAGTTTTGACTTTAACAAGTCCAAACATGACAATCATTCCAGATGTCACTGTTTTGGGGTCCTTCCTTTAGTAGAATCAAAGTAAAAGCAGCTACCTATGAATCTGTGGAGTAATATGTTAGACATGTTTGCAAATAGTTTAAAGTTGCTCTTTTAAATGGCCAAGTAAAGGAACTCAAATGAAGTTCAAAGGGTTTTACCAGTCTTAAATTCTTGGAAAATTTTTCTGGGTGTTTTTGAATATAGAGAAGTTTATCCTCAGTAGAACAGGTTGCAAAAATAAATTCTTTGTTTTTGCATAAAGCCATAACAAGATTAAACATCAGTATTCTGGTTAGGAATTGATCCGGTGGTAGTGAATATATATCTAGTTCATGTTACAGATGAGATTTGCATAGCTGTTTCTTTCAGACTAACCGTAGGAATGTGTGTGTCTTTTCTGGGATAGATATGCCTGAGATTTCAGAAGGGGCAAAGTTAAGAGGCGTTTGAGTATTTCTAATGAAAAAACACCGATCTGTGTTCATACACACACAAAATATGAGCAATTTTGACATGCATTTTGGACTCTTCTCTGAAAGCAACAGAGACGCCAACACTCTCAGCATACTGCAACCTGTTGATGACAAGCACACAGCCTTCCCCTACTGCTGTTGTTTGGGTCATTCAGTCAAGTAACATGGTAAATGTCATGATTTATATCTTAAACCAGACAGTACTAAATAAAAGTTCCAAATAGCAAAAATAATAGCAACCAGCACATAACCAAGTCCTAATATGAATTTTATTTGAGCAGATAGATTCAAAAGCTGAAGAGTTTTGTGAAATATCATTCCTTTCTGTGTATGAAGCATAAACACAAAGCAATGCTAAATTTTTTGTACACATTGTTCACTGTGACTTGTCCTTCCAGCACTACATATAGGTTCTGCAATCATAGAGAAAGGGCTTTTTGTTGACAATAAGCCTCAATGACATATTTCTCTGAATCGCTGTTGAATGCTACTTAAATGCTAGTGATGCAGCAGCTATTCAGTGTGGTTATAAAAACCATGACTGAGAATTGATTCCACTCATAATGAGAATCAGATGTAAGAGTACCTATATGAGTATTATAGCAATACATTTTGCCAATACAGAAAGGAAAAAAAAAAAACAGAAAAGAAAGTTTTTAGCTCTTTTGGTGACATGTAAAAAAATTTGTTTTATTTAATGAAATTGCAAGTTGTCCACCTCAAATTTTTATATTTGGCTTTGATTTTTTTGTAGTTTGAGGGCTTTTAAACCATACACTTTTTTATTGTTTTTATCTAATTTTTGAGCTCTGAATCTTTCAGGTTTTATGCTTTTAATTTGTACCCATGAGAACTAGAAAGTTATGTAAATAAAAAAAAGGTAATTCTTGTAATATTTCTAGATTCCAACAGTTGAAGCTTTAGGAGAAAACACTAAATATTATGAGATTTCAAAAAAACCTCTAAGTATCATCACCAAAGCTATGCTATGAAAAGTAAAATCAGTTTATGTACGTGAATGGGTGAAATGGTCTGGCTATTGAAATTGCTTTGAGTCATTTTCCATTGAGATCATTGAAGGCTGAATTTTATTCTCTTAATCTTCCCCTGTCATATCCAGGGTTAATCTGCTTGTCCCATGTCTCTGAATCCTCACCTCTAAATGGGAATGCTTCCTCCATCTGATCAGCGGTGAGTCAGTTTAGAGGAGAGAGAGGCTGGGCTAATCCTCAAAGAGGCAGCAGAGATGTTACAAAATTAAAATTATTCCTCCTTGTCACATAAGCTAAGGAGGTTTAAGTTCATTGATCAGGACTCAAAGCCATCAAAGTTTGTGAGATGTAGAAGGCAAAAACAAGATGTTTGTAATAAAAGTGTAATTAAAAATTGTACTATAAATGACCGATTATTCTTAACTTGCTGAAATCCTGGTCTAGCTGTGTTGGGATCTTTGCACATACAGATTACTTTGTTAATTACTTAAATCTGTGCTACTACTCAAACATAATTTTTTGCCTCAGATTGGATCTCCACGGAGTCAGAAAACATTCTGAAATTTTGTTCTTTTGTGTCCTATTTGCTGATAAAATACAGAATTTTGGCTTTACCTAGCCTGTAGAAGTAACATGGAAAACTAAAATGTTCAGATAAATACCTTTGTAAAAGGGATATGATACCCTCAGCAAACAGTTTATGCAGAGGTTTTGAATTTTTATAAGTAATGAATTTTAAATTTTCCATATCATCATATTCATTAAAAGTTGAGTAATTGAATTATGAATAGTATTTCGGGATTTTATATTTTTTAAAATAAAATTTTTATTTATTATGCTTATTTTTTGGATGCTAAATAATTGGTGTATTAATTATTCCTCTTCTTTCTATCTGTTTTCTGACATTTGATAATAATGGATTTGCTTTTTTGATTGCAGTTTTAACATGTTGGTTTTGATCAACTTTAATTTATAACCCAAGAACCTAATTACTTGATGGTACATGGTCATCCATGTTGTGTTATCATGTAGGTAGTGTTGGGATAGATTTTAACATCAACACACATCACCTTATATTTGTTTCTGTTCAATTATCTTCACTATTTTGTTGTCCAGTAGCTCAGCCTTATTAAGTCCTGAGATTTCCAATACTGAGTCCTATCTCAAATTCATAAACAACTTAATTTAACCTAATTTTACTCATCTTAAATTTTCTTATCTTCTGTATTTTATCCCAATGTTTCTGTATGCCATTATCTTCACTTTTTTCCTGTGGAAGACCAATTTCTCTGTGCATTAGTAAAGGTTGCTGTTTAGTGCTTTCTGAAAGTATCATTCAGATCAGTGATACAACTGATGATTCTTTAGGCATTTAATTTAGACTGAGCGGGGATGCTCTGTTGCCTCCCCTAATTTGCACTGAATAGAGGCTTCCTTGACTGTACCTGATCCTTCATATCTGTTTACCCTTCTTGAATAGGCGCAGTTTCATGCAGATAAGTAAATATAATTGTGTTTGTTTTGACCTGTCTTATACTTTATTTATTATTTAGGAAGTGTGATGTGGTGGAATATTCGTAAGTAGGATAAAAGACTCCAAAATATTTATTTAATGTAACTCATCTGAGCATATGTAGTCTTTCCTTTTTTTTAGAATGTAACCAGTCTTTTTTAGATTTCCACATTTGCATGAGTTTCTCATTTAGAAGACCTAACTCGTCTGATAATATGGAATTATGTGAAGTTGATATATATATTTGTAGAAACCAATGATTGGAAAAATAAAGCTTTTTAAAATGGAGTTGGAGCTTATTTCACACAGAATTCTTAGCAGTCATGGATGACCTAAAATTTTGTAATGTTCTAGTTGAACTAAAATCAGTTATTTTGCTGACATAATTCAAATAAATATTGTATTTGAACTCAATTAGAAATGTTTCCTGGAAACTCAAATTTCTTGTTTGTTTTCTTTCACAATCCTGAAAAAGAAAAATTAATTGGTACACCCCATATTAAGGGGTAAACAGGATTTATTCACTGACTGAACTGAGATACACTGATAATTTTAACTGGGTTTGTTTGTCTAGAAATTGTCTTTGCCAAATAGCATGACTGAATAGGAAACCTCCTTCTATCTGTTCCCTTTAGAAACATTAATTAGCTTTTGAACTCTGTTAAGTTCATACATAACTATTTTGATTTATCCTTTCTATTTAGACAGAGAAGGATGTGAAAAAAATACTATTTTATATACCTGTTTAATGTACAAGGGATGGTTAAACAAATGAAAAAGTAATACATTCATAAATAATATTTAAATAACAAAAGACTCATGAAGAATAACATACCAGGTCAAATATGCAAATACATTGCAGAAACAGGTATCACAAACTGCCTTTACAAAACCCAACTGCAGATGCCTGTAGTGTAGACATCAAGATCTGAGAATATCATCTAGATACTCATTATAGCCAATGGAAAGAAATACACATTTATAAAGGAGGGCTTATCTCAGCTTAAGAGAGATGTCTAAGCCGCTTTTGGTGTTTCTGGATGTATAAGAGTTTATAGCTCTTTGATTTAGATTATGATATAGCTGCCCATGTTATGTCTGGACTCATAATTGTCACCCCCTAAAGCACAGAGAATGAAATTACTTTGTTTAGAGGGGATTTTTTTTTTTTTATTAATCACTTTTCATCTTGTAACTTCCTTTCACATACATGGCATTTTGTTGGTATAGTCTAATTTGATTTAGAAACTTGTTTAACTTGTTGCATAGTTCATTTACAAAACAGTACACTTGCATGAATGAATGAACATATATATGCGCGCAAATAACTTAATGTTAGATCTTTACTTCTCTGTTAGAGTTATGTTTCATAGCCAATTAAAAATCCAAATGGAAAAGTGTACATATATTCATAGTGGCACATAGGTGGGGTACATTAATTGAGCTAATTTGCGTCTGAAATACTAGGTTAATCGTATTTGTTATGCTTGTAATGCTTGTAAATCAGAAAATGATTGCTTAATTGTAAATTGCATATTGATTAAAGCTCAGGTGTGATTTCAAAGGATGACTGTATTTAATTTGCATAGTATACCATTCTACTGAGAAGGTGTTCACTTCTTTGAGACTTTGGAATGAGCGTTTGCAACAGATGTTTACAGTGTGCTTAGAAATTCATGAGTGATTTTATTTGAAAATGCTTTATATATTCTTTTACTATTTTTCTTTCAAATGTTTTCACAAGTTATTTACAAAATAACAAAAAACTGGTACTTTTTCATTCCACTGTATGAATTCAAAATAAATACAAGCCTTCATGACCATCCACTATTTTTGAATGAGCTAGAAATTACAATTATCACAGCTTTGAAACAAATGGTCTACTTTCAGGTTGACAGGAAGAAAGTCTGTATTGCTACTCTTTTTAAAAAAATTTAATTCAAATTCACTATTAAATGCAAATTCCTTTTTCAATGTTATTCTGGTGTATTACATTAGAAATAGGTTTGTTTTTCAAAGTGTACATTCGTCTTAAACAATGCTAGATTACATAGTGCTGAACTCTGAATGTTGTATTCTTTTTTCATTGTGGTTAAAGAAAATTAAAAGTTATAAACAAATTTAAACTTTTCACAAAGACCTAAGTTTTACTGATGGCAATTTAAGCCTGATTGAAGAATAGACTAAAGAAGACACACCCACCTCACCTCATTTTTACATGGAAAGTTTTTACTTAATAGCCAAATACAATAGCAATGTTACTCGTAAATAATTTAAGCACAACTATCAGTCCATAAAATGTATCATCTACAAAAACTAAATTCTGAGCCAAATTCAGTCTTCTAATTTAGGAATGAAATCTCTAGTGGTATGTGATTTCAGATAATTATTATCATGCTCAAAGTGAGTGTGAGTATTTTTCTCACATTATGTATTAGGAATTCCATTGATTTAATACTGTGGTGTTCTTAGTTAAAAATTTATGTAATGATACAATACTAACTGCAGAACTTAGTCAGGGATAATCCATAACACTATTGTCCAAATTAGAATATGTCAGTAGTAGAGACTTAGTGGAGGCATTGGGATTGTGGTGCTCCAGAGAGTGTGAAAGAATGTGTTTTGTGATTGTGCTGGAGTAAACAGACTGTTGGGAACACAGGATCATGGAAGACATTGCTTGAGAACAATCAATATGATTAGAAACATAGACTAAAATATACATAATTCTTTTTGTCTTACAATTAAATGAAAAAGTTCTTGAAGATGTTACTTATAGCTGGTCAAGACAGCACGTGGCTTTGTGCTTGAGTTTTAGCCACTCCTAGATTTTGTCTTCCAGTTTCAGAAACATTTGCAGTTATATTTTTAGTTTTATCATCCCAACATGATGTAACCTCTGGTAGGACCTGTAGGGCAGATCAGGGATTGGTGACAAAGGGAAATACGAACATCTCCTTAATGGAGTGGTAGTACTCAAGCTTGGTAATATGTCTGCCTATTGTCTGGATATTTATTTAGATGTTAAGAAATTAGTATTCTGGGTCACTTCTTTAAAATTGTACTGCCCCAATACACTTAAAACTGTTCCATTTTTGTTAAAAGAAAAACTTTTTTTTTTTTTAAGAAATCATGATCAAATTCAGTTTAACTTTATAACTTGTCTTTAACCATGTCAGTATTTATGCTTCAGTTGTTTTTCTAGAAATGATGTTGCTTTTAAAAAATCAAACCTTTTTATGAGACTTATAAGTCGTTCCTTTACTTTAACCTTTATTTTGATTATTCAAAATAAGATTGGTAAAGGATTTGAAATGTTATTAGAAATGTTTTATTAGAAAGTAAATAAAACAATTTTTTAAAAAACCTCTCATCTTTTTTAGAGATGTAAAAAAATGTTACAAATCTATTGCAAAAAATACTTGGTTGTAAAACTAGTATTTAATGAACAATTTCTATCTTATTGGGTACTTAGTTTAAAATCTGTGTCTTGCAATACTTTGGGAAAAAAGTAGACCTCCTCTTGTCGCACCATTCTCATCTTTTCTGCTTAGCCTATTTGTGTGAACCAACTGAGTTAGTAAGAATCTGGACTGGCATGAAATTAAATGGAGAAAGTATTTTGCTTTCCTGAAAGATTCCTAGTTAGAAAACTGGAATAGCTCTTCAGTGACATTTGTTCTAATTTTATATTTGGCAATTTCCAATGGATCGCCGGTTTCATTTTTTTTTCCTGTAAAAGTTTACTGTTAGTACTGCTTTTGTTACATTTATGTAAATTTCGTAGTGAGTCTGTACTGAAAAATAGGCTGTTTTAATTCCAATGAAATTTTAAATCTATTTTAAATGCTTCCTATTTAAATTTTAAATAAGGGTTTAGTAAAATACATTATTCTTCTTGTTGTCATCGTTAGATTGTTAATAAGTGTGAATTTTTCTTATTTACATACTAATAAATGTATACATAGTTACAGGTAGTTATAAATAAGCATGCATTTCTTCATTGAGAGCTCTAGATTTAATTTCTGAATGGTTTCTCTAAGTGCTAACTTTTTTTTTTAAACCTTTTGTTAATAAAAGATTTAAAAAACTCTAGAGATCTGTAGGGAAGTATTTTTATTCTTATACGGAATTTGTGTGGGCATCTCATAGTGAACATAATATAAGCAGTGAGAAATCCATTCTTTCGACAGAAGAAGAAAGCAGTGCTCATGCGTATTTAAGACGCATTCCAAAATAATTGCAGATGCCAACTTCATTTGGCATTATTCAACTTCTCTTCAAACTAGTATAACAATTGTTTTAAACAAGTATTAATCTGCAAATGTGGAAGGGTTTAACAAGTTTTCTTACATAGTTCTATCAGTGTCTTTCTATCCACAGTAAGGTGAACTTCGGTTCCAATTTGTCTGGATGCTGTATTTCTGGATGACCTAGAAAGCTTGTATGTTTGTAATACCAGTGTACTCAGAGTTTAACTAAAACATGCATATTAGCCTTTCAGATACACTCTGAAGGTTTAACAATACATGAAAATTTTAGTGGAATACACTAAAGATTTATTGGAAGAGGAGAAGCTCAAGTCAAAAAAATGTGAGTAAGGCAGGACTTACGCATGTACTTGATACTATTTATCCTATAGATAAATACCAGGTCTTACAGAATTCTCTCTGCAAGATCCAAGGAATACAACAGCACTTCACAAATGCGTGTTTTTAGAGAGTTTCTCCCCCTTAACAGAACTTCATGTGTTAAGCTCTGTAAACATCAGCCTCACCGACCCAACAACAATAAACAATTGTTGCTAGAAGATTTTACTTGCTATTTTGCACTTTGTGTCTTCACTTACGATCTTCTCATCAGCCAAGAGTGAAACCTTTCTTCATGCTCTGGAAGCCCCCAGAACCCATGTCCTATATCTGCAAAATTATTTTCTTCCCAGACCTGGCAGAATAAGGTATCCTTCAGTGTTTGAATTCTTCCTCTCTGAATCCTTACTTAAAGCAGCAGAAGAAATGTAGCACTGTAATTTTGTGCAGTGTAATACAAACATGAGGTAAAATGGTTAAGAGATAAAAAGACTTCCTAAAGAAGTGGATTTTAAAAAGGATTTTTAAAAGGAATTTGAAGTACAGGTTTTGCTTGGATAAGAAAAGAAAAAGGAAGGCTTAGTCAGTGAGCATATGAGTGAGGAATGTGTTTATGCGTATTCATTTTAAAATCTGGCTATCTTAATCAGCAACTGCTACAAATCTATTAATTAACTAGTTTTTGTTATTTCTGAGGACCATCCAGGTTGTGGGAAGTAGGACTGAACTGCCAAATTTCATCACAGTTGTATAATAGTGTTCAATAGAGTCTAAACCAAGATTTTTTTTGGTGTGTGATCATATTGAGGTATTTGGAATCAAATAAGCCTTTGTACCAAATACTGAACCAACTAATCTCCAGCAGGAAAAAGAACAAGTTATTTTTAGATTGATGTTCTAACCAATATGTCAATATGACATCCAGGCTGAATTTATGCTTAATAACTATTATTAGCTGTTCCCTCTGTCCCATAGTCACTATATGCATATTCAGCAGCAAAGAGCATGTCTGTGTGAAAGTCTTCAGAGCACGTGCTGGCTCTTGACCAGCTGGGACTTAGCAAAGGTAGAAGAGAGGACAATTCTCTTATGAAAATAGGATAGGATAGAAAAAGAGAAGGAATTAGGGAAGAGGGGCGGAACTTAAAGTAATTGCAACAAAAACAAGAAGAACATTTTGCAGGAGAAAATTTCTATACACCCTTTCTGGAGATACCTGAGCTTTGCTAGTTTTGTTGCCCACAGAAAAACCTGGTTGTTTCATCACAAAAGGTCTAGCACTTTCTGTATGCTGCATCTCTATTAGAAAGTTAATTGCATCAATTACAAATGCAGTTTTCCTTTTCTCTTCTCAGATAGATCTGTCTATTTCTATGGATGTATATCCCTGTATATTCATAACCTGTATTGCCTTTCTGAGCCTCTGGAAGGCAACTAGCCAGACAGTGTCCTTAAGGCACAGCTGGGCTGTCATAAATGGCACAGTCCAATCCTCTTAAGGCTACTTGCTCTAAACTACTTTACTGAAGTAAAAAACCCTGCATTCTTCAGTGTAGAGAAAATAGTAATGCAATTCAGATTTGACTACTGTCAAACTTCCCAACTGTAGATTCGCTCTCAGCACTGCCTCTCGTGGAGCAAACCAGACTATAAACTTGTCCTTTTGTTTATGTTAACTTCTTCCAGTCCACGAGAACTTCTGGCACGTGTTTGTTAAGGCCAGATTTTGCTTTTCTCTTTTGTTTTTGGTGGGTTGCTGTGTGAAAAGATGGGTAATCCAGTCCTCCTAATTTACTTGGGCTCATCACATAGTCTAGGTAGATCTTAGAAACTCCTGAAAGACTTTGTGACTTCCTTGATACTATAACTTCCACTTAAAATGTGAGATCTCTTTTAGAAAGATATGAAAGGTACAAAGATTTGAAAATGTAGGTAACCTTCCATATCTGTCAACAGTTGGTACTAACAGATACTTATTTTCATTATTTAGAAATAAAGAAATGTGACTTTTACATGAATAGTCAAGTAATACCTTTCTACTGGTGGATTCCTAAATGCTTTTTTCAGCTAAATTAAACAGCTGTCTACTCTAAAGTATCTTGTGCCTTATAGATACTTGCAGCTGGTTAGCAAGTTATCTCTTAACCCTTTGTTATATAAATGAACTGGATTATAGTTTTAATATATCAATTTGAGAGGTACATTTTAGCTGTGTGAGGCTCAGATGAGTTATACTGAGAAAGATGGGCCCATCTGTTTGATTGATATTTCCCATTGTATCAAGGCTGAGGTCATCTGAAAAAATTAATCTCTGATTTACAATGGAAGTAATAAATTTGGGACAATAAAAGTTCTTCAGAGAACCTACATTGTCTGACAATTTTCCACTTAGAGTTTTCAAGATCTGTGTATTTAAACAGTTTTAATCCATGTAATGTAGAGTATTGATTTTGTATGGTGCTTGAAAATGTCATGCAAGATTAAATCTTATAGCAATCTAAGTGTACTATGACAATGCAAGTTAATGTTATTAGCCAAACTTCTTGTAGCATAAAAAATGGTATCAAGTTTAGTTGACAAGACTTACAAGTGAATGAATTACGCTACCATTTCCTAATTATTTACTCCTCATCCTTTCTAGAATTTATACTGGTTTCATGTCAGCCAATCTGTAGTTTCTCAGGTTTGATCTTCATAAACATGAATGCAACATTAAGATTTTGCAGTTCTCTTGATCTTGTAGAGTATCCCTAGATTTTTTAAAACCCAGAGTTAATTTTTCAGTGAATTCCTTCTGCTTTAATTGGTCTCCATTGGCTTTTACACTTTTGGGGTTTAAATGATCTCTCTGGATTTTAATAAAATGTCTTCCTTTCTCCCAAAATGAGATTTGCTAAATGCTTATTCTTTCTCAACTACTTTTAAAGAATTGGCTATTACTTTCTTAAGCCCTAATGGTTGTGGATTTTTATTAACACCTTTTAGGTTTCTCTTATTTATATGCCTTTTTGTGGCATGTTGATCCTGGGTGGACACCAGGTGCCCACCACGTTATCACTCCCCTTATCAGTTGTACAGGGCAGAGAAAAAGATAATGAAAGACTCAAGGGCTGGGATAAGGGCAGGGAGAGATCACTCACCAATTACCATCATGGATAAAACAGGCAAATTTAATTTATTTTCAATCAAAATCAGAGTAAGGTAATGAAAAAAACCCCAACAACCTAAATCTTAAAACACTATCCCTCCACCCCCATGTCTTTCTGGGCTTAACTGTACTTCCATATCCTCCATCTCTTTCCTACCAGCAGCACAGGGGGATGGGGAGCGGGGGCTGCAGTCATTCATCACACATCTCTGCCACTCCTTCCTTCTCAGAGAGAGAAGTCTTCCTGCTCTTCCTCTGCTCCACTGTGAGATCCATCCCACGGGAGACAGTCCTCCATGAACTTCTTTCATGTTGAGTCCTTCCTGTGAGCTGCAGTTCCCCATGAACTACTCCAGCATGGGTCTCTTCCGTGGGGTGCAGCCCCTCAGTAACAGACTGCTTCAGCGTGGGTGCCCTATGGGGTCACAAGGCCTGCCAGAAAACCTGCTCCAGCCTGGGCTCCTCTGTCCATGGAGCCACAGGTCCTACCAGGAGCCTGCTCCAGTGTGGGCTTCCCATGGGGTCACAACATTCTTCAAGCATCCACCTGCTCTGGCACGGGGTCCTCCATGGGCTGCAGGTGGATCTCTGTTTTGACTCCTTTAGTACCTCCTCCCCCTCCTTCTTCACTGACCTGGGTGTCTGCACACTTGTTCCTCTCACATGTTCTTGCTCCTGTCCCTGGCTGCCATTGCTGTTGTGCAGCAACTTTTCCCCTGCCTTGAATACATTCTCCCACTACCGCAGCTGGTGCTGGGCTTGGCCTTGCCCAGCAGCGGATCTGTCCCGGACCAGTGGCTTTGGCTTCATTACATGTAGGGGCAGCTTCTAGCATTTTCTCCCAGAACCCACACCTGTAGCCCCCTCTGCTACCAAAACCTTGCCATACAAATCCAGTACACTTTTTTGCTAAAAACTTTCACTTCAGTGATTTGGCTGATGTATGGCTGAGACTGCACTTGGAGCATTACTAACGGACCTTAGTCTTCTGCTTAGAAATCAAATATGAAGTGTTCACACTAAGTTAATGAACACATCCAGCTTTTACATGCTATCTTTTCTGATTTATAGCCTACAGATACTTCCTTGAAAATATGGGGGTGGGGGCTCCTGAGATTAAGTGAAGCAATGGCAGAAACAGCTCTTATTTAACCAAAATTCTGTTGACAGTATCTCAGGTTTTATTAGTAAACGTTATGTTTTGGGAATGTAGTTATACTTTCAGCTGTTTTTTAAGTGCCATGGCACAGTAATACCAAAAGGATTACACTCTCTCATTCTCTGTGTTTACTTGGTAAGGAATTTATGGCCTTCAGACATAGATGTGTCATTTGTATAAGGGATATCACTGTAAATTGTGAATTTTGAACTGATTTATTGCCAGGCTCCTTAGCTTGGCTATGCTGTAATTCTACTAGAGGTGGAGCAAATTATGCCTGATTGCTTCATGAGTGTCCAGCAGTGAAGAAATCACTTGTGGTCCAGATTTGCACTGTCTGGATGCTGCTCCACCTCTCTGACCCAAGACACTTTTTTTCCTCTACTATTTCATGATAATTTTTTGATATATATTTTTTTTAATTAGTCAAAGGCAGTCCAGGATATTGAGTACAATTTGTTTAAAATCTGGCAAATAGAGAAGAAAGAGAGGCCTCGTTTTACAGAAAATAATGCTTTTTCTTTAAAGTAGCAGAAAACTATATTTAAAATCAGGTATTCAGAGTTTTTTTTCAACTCAGATTTCTATGTTTTATTTATTAGCAAATTTTTAAATTAATGCAATTTAAAATTGGATGAATACTCTTCTAAGGTGTAATGGTGACTGTATCATTCAATTGAAAAGGCAAGAAAATCTCTAAACATGTAACAATTTATCTGATGAACTTAAAAGGTATTGCCTTACTTAACATGCTTACTGCAAGTGTCTGCTTAAGTTTTAGATCTCATATAATAATTTCCATAATTTTCCACTTGCGAGTAAGGCAAATAATACTCAGTATGCACTTATTAGACTGAAAACAGCGAGTCAAATTTATTTTATTATACAGATGACAGTTTCAGAGATATGAAATATTAGAAAAAAATCCTTAATGATTGATGTCAAAGGACAATGCTGTTCTGAAACACATACCTGCACTGAACTCATTTTTCATTATTTTAGTATTTTAAAATTAAGAATGATACTGTGACATACTGCCTCTAAATGATACTCCAGAGTACCTATGGAACACTGTGTTGAATATTTTTTTCAATAAAGCAGAAGTCTGCCTTGATTTTTCTGCCAAATTAATTTGTGTATATCAAAATGTTAGCTTCAGAGTAGGCAAATTAGGAGTATACAATTGATTCCTGTTAGAATATAAATGTTCTTTGAAACATACTCAAGTTTTTAATTCTATTAACAAATGTATTACATAAATGTTTAAAACTAACCCTCTGTGTTGAAGATGAGTCCTGAGAGCCATGAAAGATTGAATTCTTTGGGGCTTGTTGGAAATTAAACCTCTGTAATTTAATTGTGTAAACTTTTATATTAAAATTACTTCTGTTTCAAGAAGATGAATCTCTTTAGGCTTTCTTAATGACTGTTTGGGATGATGAGGGTCTGACAGTACCTTTTACTGAGAGTTTTACTGTTGCAATCTAATTTTTGCAGAGTACAGCAAGCTCAACTAATTTAATAAGGATTTTGGAAAGTGATTATTTTGTAGAAGTTGTGTTTTTGAACAGTGTGTTTATAGCGATACAGCATGCTACATGTGCATAGCATTTTTGACTGCATGATATACCTGTAGCCAATTTTTTCTCCCATTAATATCCTCTTAGTGAGCTAAATGATCAGACACTGATTGTGATACTCATTCCTACTTCAAAATCTTCTCTAAGCACAAACTATGTGTTACTAATCAAAAAGATATTTCATTAGTTTTAGAATTTTTAAATTATTCTTTTAGAAGTGGGAGCACTGACAATGTAATAATTTTAAAATCTAATTGCTTCCACCTGTTAAAATAAGTAAAATGCATGGTGGTGGAAAATATGTGTGCCTAAGAATGGAAAATAGTTGCACATATACCCTGAAGTATAGGACTTTTTCTTTTCTTTTTTCCTTTTTTTTTTTTTTTTCTGTCTGAGGGAAGTGTCTGTTTTGTACAGCTATGTCCTCTCAAAAGTCTGTGTGGCTTTTGAAAGCCAGCGATTCTGCAACGTACAATATTTCAGGCGAGCAGCTACTGCCGAGTAATGAGGCATGGGAGCAGCTGGTATTGGTTTATTTCAGAAGCTTTGTGTCTGATTCTATTAGCCTACCTACAGATATAACTGCTCTTTCCACTGCGATCTTAGCATTGAACAAGTAATTCATAATTTTAAAACAGTAAATGATCATTTTTGCATTTTGTTTGAAGTTTATTGTGTGAGGCTAATCAATGGCGAAGTAAATTGTGAGTATGCTACTAAAAACTACGTCAATTCTTAACTAAGCAAAAGAACAGGAACTTTTATAGAAAGAAAAGATGAATGTTTGTCACTGAACCCTACTGAATCTAAACAAAGAAAAAGATTACCTAATAGTCTTGCAATGCATTTGAAGTACAGTCTGCTATTTGTTTGGGGAGTTGAATGGAATATATGTCTTAAAATATTTCAACAGCAGAAGTGGTGTTTTCCAGTGGGTAGATCTTAACATTACTAAATTACTGTATCTTTTTTCCCTAGTTAAGACTCATTATTATACTGTAAGGCAAAATAATTGAAGCTTTTTTTACTTGCCTGTGATGCATTTTAGAGCTAATTTGTACTAATGATGAATTGCCTTGTAGGGAATTTTATGCTGGTTTATTACTATTTATATATTTTCTGCCCAGTTTGTGTTAGTTAAGTGAATAATAACACTATCATTAAAACTTAATTCACATTTTAATTAAAAAGACTTAGTGACAGAGAGCTGACTTTTAGAGACAGTCGAATTTCACAAAACAAATTTTACCCCATGCACAAAATAAATAATTAAAAGTGAAAGTTGAAAATACTATACTTTCCTTATGCTAAAAAGAAAGTATATTTTTGGCAAGCCAATTGCATAATTGTTCTCTTTAGGTTGTAGGTGCTCTTTGTTGCCACAAGTGGACACTGAATGGATACAATATAGTCGACCTAATATTTTTTAGACATTAGGACATCATGAAAGGGATACTTTTCCTAAAGGTGGAAGGCACTATAACTGGTGCTGCTGATTTTTTAATTAATATTTCCCTATTCTGTCATCTAAAAATTAGTTTTTAAAAAGTTGTACTTATGGTACATCTAAACTCTGATAATTTGCATGTACCAATTAATGAAATATTGTATGATAGTTATAATAATAAATATAGAGCTTAAGATTTAAATATATCTATTTGGAATATATGTACATATTACTTTTTAAGACTGTGTCTTCAGTATTCCTAATTTTTCAGATACATTACTTAACCTGACTAGTTTTAAGGTGAAAATGGATCAGTTTATAGAGGAAAATCTATGGCATGGTTACCTATGAAAACAGTAGGTTTGAAGGGGGAGATAATCCTTACTGTTCTCCATCTATAACACTTTGATCTTAGGATAATAAACTACTATTTCAAAGATCTAATATGTGAAATTAGTAATATTTTTTTGATAATTTTTGGTAAAGAGTAGCAAAATGCCTTTTCCAACTTGATTAAGCAGGTCAGTTACATGTATTTTAATTTAGTTTTCAGTCAGAGTATAATAAAACCTCCAGTACACAGAAAATCTGGGATTGTCAACACTTTCTGTTCAAGCAGTGAGTAATTTCTGCTCAGTAATTTCACAGAATTTTTTTCAGCTTACTGTACTCAAGCAGCACTTCCAAAGCTTAAATTTTTCTGCATGATATGTTGCTTGTGGTCTTAGTGACCTCTAGTTGAAAGTCCTTAGCCCTAAGTCTGGTCATCCAGTGTTGATTGGTTTTGGCCTCATTCCGCTGTAGGTAGTTTCAATAAATTCTCTCAGGCTTTATGACAAAAATTGTTCATAAAGTAATTGGGAGATTTCCTCAGAGCACTCTACATCAAAGGATGCTTAATTGTCCCAGCCATGCAAGAAGAAAAACAAGATGTGAAGTGCTCAGTTTAATTAGGGCACAACTTTATTAACTCAACTGGGAGCACTACCCGGCAATAAATGCAGGTCATTGTTCTTTCCTTGATCACTCGTGGTTTTGGAGGGCTGCTGTTTGCATTCTTTTGCCAGCTCCAGTGATGGGACCTCATGGTTCTTCCCTTGTATGAGGACAAAGTGAGAGAATATGTGAAATAGGGATTTGTCCCTTTGATATCACACATAGAGAGTCACACAGCTTTCCCTTGCCTGTCCAGTGATTTTCTCATAACTCCTTATAAGACAAATATTCAGGGCAAAAAACCTATTCAGAAAACAAATCAACTAATACTATTTTGAAAAGGATATTCATGCCGTTAAAGAAATGGAATGCTATTTTAAGAGCATGAAGATGAGCATCAAAAATGCTCCCATGTGTCTGTGCTGTTTTCCTCAGCGTATCTTAAAAGCAGTACTTTTCTGCTGGTTCCTTAAGACATTCTATAAGCAATTGAAGTGATTTTATACATGACAGATGTAGCTAAGCTCCAGTGCAAGGCAAGGCTCCACTTTGCAACACATAGAGCAATGCAGTGTATGAGCTGAGTTTCTCCAGATATGGAGAATGAGGTGACTGATACTTCCGGGAAGAAGGCAACTACTTTGGAACACTCAAGTGATACAAAGGGCCTGTATGGGACTTGAGTTTTCAACTTTGCAGGTTGTCTCATATAGAATTTATTATCAGGTTTTACTACATCCTTAAAGAGGAAATACTTTGTCTACAATTAGTAAACCTCGTCTACCATGAAAAAACACATTTTACCTGTTCTTAAAAAGGATACACAAAATAAATGCCAATACTTTTTGAAGATACTCCTGAGCCCTTTAAGAAGACAAAGTGCACCTTCTGATGCAGTACAGTTGTGCCCTTAGCATGCAAGGAACTTTCCACCTTTTACTTATAATAAACAATCAAAATTTTATAGCAAACATTTTCTATAAACCCACAGTTTCTAATTAAAAGTTTGTTTTGTGGAAGGAACTCCAGGTGGTATAATTAGTGAAATATATTTTAATGATAAATCTTCCTTGTCCTATTTTTTCTTAATAACAAAAGATGTCCTATGCATTTGAGATGCTCCCTATGGGTTGTATATAAGAGCTTGGTTAATTAGCTAATCAACTTACCCACCTTACCTTTTTAAATGTGTCCTGTTTCACAGGTGTAATCTCAAATTTTATTTGGGATAGAGGAGATAAATAAAGCATTTAGTGCTCACCCTAGCCTGCACAGAAGAGAAGGTTTTGAGTGTCCTTTGAATGTCAGTTTCTTAAGGGGCACATCAGTCATGGCTCTCAGCCTCTGGTCAGACTGCTCCACCTTCAAGCTATCCCTGTGTCTTGTACATCACACTATTCCAAAGCAGAATAGCCTACATGCTGTAGCATGACTAAAATATTGTTACCTCTCAGTGTTTCAAAAAAAAAAAACCAAAAAACCAAAAAAACCAAACCAAAACAAAAAACCCCAAACCACTTGCAGGCTCTTAAGACTCTCCTTTTCTACACTTGTGATTTATTTGGGTTTCTCTTCTATTTCTTAAAGTCGCAGTGAATACATGGGTTTTATGGAACTGGTTTTCTGTCTTTTCCTTTGCTTTATTTTAGCTCTATAGTTCCAATACTTTTGAATATTTTATTCTAATATGTGGTGAGCAGTGACCAAACTCACAACTGTTCCACGTTTTCTTTTTTACATTCTGTCTAAAAGGTTTTTAGTTTATGTTCTAGGTGTTTGATGTTGGATAGTATTTCTTTAAAGGAAGGTAACTTGTAACCAAACATTTGGATTCAGTCTTGGATTTACTGAAATTACTCCAAGCATTGTTAGGTGAGGGATTATTCTAGAAGTTCAGGTTCTCAAAACACCTTCCAAAATGAAAGGTAATAAATGGTAATTGCTGCAAAGATGTATCTGGGAGTAAATGTGGTCACTGTTGGTGAGTGTAGTCATATGAAAAAGATGGTAAATATGTGCCCCTGTCTGCCTGCTCAGATTTCTTCTCTCTCTCTTCCTTATTCCCCCGTATCATTCTCAAAGTCCCTGCTGCAGACAGTAGGTTTCTCTGAACACCCAAGCAGTGTAATGCTGACCAACATTACTGCATTTCTGCCTGTTTTTCCCACGGAGCAGTCCTATTGACTGCATCCTCCTGAGATCCTAAATCATGTATTTTAATCCAAGATTTCTGGCATCTTTGTCATCTGCTCAGAAAAAGAACAAAATCAATTGTAAAATCAGTTTGATCACCACCTTGAGTTTCTAGCTGCTTTTGAATTTTATTGGGTAAGTAATCTCGAAGTATTCTGCAATATGTGTATAGCTTACAAGGTATTTGTGGCTACTTTTACTCAAATCCTTACCGTTGATTCATTGGATTCAGTGCAATTACAAAAGGTAGTATTTTGTATTTTATTTTGTGCTAATCTACTGTGAGTAAGGGATATGCATTGTTCTGTGCTGCAGAGCTGTACCTTTTTTTCTTGAGGCTTTATTTCTCCTTCAGATATGCACTAGCCTTATTTCTTCTGACTGGGAAAAGAGCTTCTGTCCCTATAAACACTGTTGACATGAATAGAATTACGGCTATTCCTGTCATGTCTGGTATTCCCAATTTACCATATGCTTCAGTGGTTTATGAAGAAATCTACCAGCTGCTTGGGGGATATACATATATATATATATATATATGTATATATATAAAAAAGAGGATGTACATATCATGTCTGCTTTCCAAAGTAGCTGAAAGATGACAGTGGATTTAGTATTGCTCTATATAGTAAGTTGCATAATTATGCAAAACACATGAATAGGTGAATTCTGTTTTTGCAGAGTATCTATGCAAAATAAAGACAAATTTTCACAAATTTGTGAAAAAGTGAAAAGACTAATAAATTATTATGCCAAGAGGAAAGAAGAAACCAAACTCCTTGCTGTTTAGGAAACCTCACATGAGGCAGGAGAGTAATGAGGATTATGAATGTACAGTCATCAGTGTGTATGATGTGCTGTATAAATGTTTTCTTACGCATTGATAAAGACTTAGAACCTCTGGCAGAACAAGCTCTGGAGTGCTGAGGGATGCCAACCATGGTGACAGATGTAAAAGCATGGAAAGAAACCTGAGGATTTGGATGGTGTGGGAAAAGATGGTTATTGGAGATGTACAAGGAGAATTTTTACTGTCTCATACACTGCTGAGAGCATCACTATATAGGGGGACTAATGCATAATTCCCAGTATATGCTTCCTATGCGTATACTTTTTGGAGTCTCTTGCACTACTCTTGCAAATACGCTGTTTTCTTTTCTTTTTACCTTTTCCTGAAGTTCATATGAGGAACTACTGTCCTCCCTTACTTTTTCATGGATTGGCCAAGAGCGCATCAGCTCGTAAGGTCCCTGCCCATGAATCCTGTCAGTGTTTATTCCAGATGAACAAACCCCAGCAGCAGTAGTAGTTACTCTAACAGCATCTCTGAACCTGTGTGATTTCAGTGGTGATTTCCCTTCCCCTCCTCTGTTTTATAATATCAGTACAACTGCTTTTCCTGATCTGGATAAAGGGAAGATGCTTTTCCTCTTATTTCCCCCTTCTATAATTTTCTTTTCTGATGCAAGTAGAGTCATAGAAGATAAGGAAAAGATGTAACCTCATGAGTTTTCCTTAGGGTGAGCAATGTTATAATTCAGGCAGAGAAAGAACTATGTCTTTTCCGCAGTCCTGCATCAACTCTAGTGAGACCCTTACAAACACTGCTTGCGGTAGCAAAGACATACATTACCCAAATTAGAGAAGCTTTAGGAAAAAATAGGTGTCCAAGAAAAACCCTGTTACATAGAAAAGTCTGTGCAGCAGGGCTCTGCCAGTATATAACACTGCTCAAAAAACATGACAGTACTGAATATCTGATTCTCTTCAGTCTTTGCCACTTTTGGGTCAAGTTTTCAAGATGAAACTCAAATTCATTGAAATGCATTTCAGATATTCTTTGTAACTTTTTCAATTTTAACAAGAGGTAATTTTTTTTTTTTTTTTTTTTTGCTTATAAGCCCTTATAAGCATTCATTTAGCTTTCTAATTCTGGCAGCTGGATTTTAATACATTTGTAGAAATTTTGGTCTTCTAAGGTATAGAAACCAGTCCTATTTGGGGGAAAAAAAAAATTGACATTCATGTTATCAATGGAATCCACATGAAACTTGATGCCTGTGTGGCACAGCAATTGTGGCGCAGCCTCTTTTTTTGGTGGGTACGTTAACAATGGCTGTATCTTCTTTTTTCACTAAACCAGGAGTAACTTCAGATGGTGGAAGCTCTGTCACATTTGAAGTGGCCTAGAAAGTCTAGAAGATATTTATCATTGACTGATAGGCAAAATGATTATATTGATCTTCTGTTACAAAACTGGACTAATAAAGTAACATACAAATTTAAGTTCCCCTTTTGTAAAAAATATGTTTAACTCTATGAAAAACAGGGATGCATATTTAAATAGGGGAGACAAGAAAAACTACTTACAGGTTTTTACATGAGAAAAAATTGAGATCAGCTTCATTGTTTTAGTGAAGGTTAAGTGATCTAGATAGTTAATTCTTGAAATCCAATTATATTAACTCTTGGTAAAAAGAAATTCAAGGGGATGTCCCTTTTCTACAAAAACAGTTCATTGCAGCAGCTTCCATATGTGGTTCTGTCAGACATATATAGAGCAGTTTCTTTGTATTTTCAATGCATACCATTTTTAATTCTTGTTTAGTCATGTTGTTCAGCTGACAACCCTGAATGCTTCTTGAATAAAGTTCAGAGCTCAGACTGAAGCCCAGTCATAGGTGTCTGCACTTGCAGTAGGTGGCAAAGTTTTGATTTGTGATGAATGGAGCTTCCACTTAAATCAGGGAAAACTGGAGAGTGATCCTGCTTGCCCTTAGACAGGTGTTAAGAGTGGGATTTATTTGCCTAAACAAACATTTCTAGTGTTACTAGAGATGCCTTTAAATACCTGAGATGTCCAAAAAGGGTTAGCAGGTCTAATGGGAGACGTTTGTCCTCCTGAGCTGGCAGCTAAAAATTGGGCATGCTATCCTAGGTCAGCTCAATTACAACAGTTAAAATTTAGGCAACTAAGAACCCTCGTGAATGGGTTCATTTCTCTATAGACTCCATGGACTGCACAGATTATAGAAGTATAAATTCTTCGTGATTGAAATAAATGATTAGAAACTGAACATACATGTTAAGACCTAAATTTAAACATTTTAATGTGAAGCTAAATCCTGCTTTTGTACTTCTCTTTGAAAATACTAAGTCCAAATCATAAAGAAAGTTTTTTTCTCTGGTATATAAGAGTATTTTAAATCTAAATTAGTTATTGTCAAAACATGTTAGAGGCATTTCTCCATGATGCAAAACTAAGGTTAATCTACAAAAAATAGATCAAAAAGATGCAACTCAGGCATCAATTTTTGTTGTGATAAAGGGAAGAAATGTTAAGGAACAATGTCGTTTTTGTTCTAGTTGTAATGGAAAGTGGTACAATCTCAGACTGAATTTTTAGGCAATTGCTGAGAAATACTAAGTTTTAAAGACAATCTCTGGACTCTGCTTACCTTTGGTAGGGTCAAATACCACTTTCTGATGAAGTTCTTTAAAAGCAGCATAAAGGAAGCTTCTGTATCACCTCATCTAGACGTTTTCTTAGATAGGTTCCTGACCTTTCTCTCCCATCTAAAGGAATTGAGGTGATCACGTGTGTTAATCTCAGTGGTCAGCTTCAATACGTTGACATATACAGTAGGAAAAAGTGAGATGTTTCCTGTTCCTTTTTGATTTTGTAAGATTTTATTTGCTTCTTCCTATTATAAAAATGTGGACTGTAAGCAATTTATTTCAGAATCTGTGCAGAAAGCAAAGAAATAATGGTAAGAAGTGTGAGAGGAAACATGAGTACGACTCAGTATTGTTAACATAGCTAAAATATGGCCAATCTGTTTTAATATCCTATTCAGATTTTAGAATTGGGCAAGAATAATTTTGGGGTTGTGATAAAAATACATTCTTCTGGAATGGGGGTTTCTCACTTTTGTCAATGTAATTTCTAAAGAAGGCAGGTTCCACTATTCCCTGTTCGCAAATTATGAAACATGATTTCATTTATTTGGTTGCATGCTAGCCACATAATTTCTCCACTGTTTGGAAAGCACCTAGCACACTGTGATTGCATTCAAGTGTAAATAATTTTGTAATTTATAATCTCAATCTCAGATTGAAAGAATATTCTGAGTTGGAAGGGACCCACAAGAATCGAGTCCAGCTCTTAAGTAAATGCCCATACAGGGATTGAGCTGACAACCTTGGTGTTACCAACAGCATATTCTGTTGACATTGTATGGAATCTTTGAATCTGATGCTATGTAGGGGTTATTCCACAGTCAGGAGCAGTTTGCCATACTTAGTATACTTTGGTACTCCCCCTCAAAAAAAAGGAATTCCAGTTCACAAAGTCATGGATAGTTCAATCAATAATTTATCTATTAAAGGAAAATACTCTGGAGACATATCTAAGAATTGTGACCACTAATACAGATATTAGGTTAATTTGTAAACAAGTTAATAGCAGAAGCTTATAAATTATTTCAGAAGAATAAAGCATTGTCTTTCAAACTATGTTAGCAAAGAGGGCTTTTACCAATATAATGGGTATTAATTTGGTCAAAAAATTCGACATGTTTGTTTTAATCAAGTGGATACCACATGGTCCTTCAAGATGGGGCAAACGCCATTCAGATTGCCTTCTCTCAGATACGTGTTAAGATGTTAGATGGAGGCTTATCCAGTTAGACCTGTTCTGTGTTAGTTTTTGCTTTTTCACAATTTTAAATAAGACAATAAGTAATGTTTTCAATGAAGATAGATTTTAAGGCTGGAAAGGACTGAAAGGAATAGAAACTCTTGCATAAATGTCTCAGATGGGAAGGAAGAGGGAGATAAGGAAGAGAGAACTAGAAGTAAAAATGAAATAATAATTTATTAATGTGTTCTTCAAAATTAAGTCAAAGAGATTTTTTCATAGTAAAGAAATAACTGGATAAAAGACGAGACCAATGGAAAAGCAGATTGAGAAAACTGGACAAAGAGGGAGAATGGCATTAAAGCGAATGCAGGCAGTGTAAGAGAAAAGAAAATTAATTCTAGGATCAACAATTTGATATGTATAAACAAAACTCTAAATTCTTAACTAATTTTCTTTCTATTCTTAAATCATACTAAGTCATATAATTTCTTTTCTCCAACAAAATTCTCTCCTCTAGTATAAAAGTAGGAGATAAGACAGAGGTAATGAGGTAAAGTAATAGAAATACTGAAGCTTGATCTGAGATAGAATTTCTCATTTGTGTACTATAGACTCCACACAATCTGACGTGTCTGCTTTAGAACTGTGTAACTTGGTGGGCTCTAAAGGGCAGCCATTGCTCTCATGACTCAGTTAAAATAGATGGATGTTCTTGGGCAGGCAAGTGGTTTTCCATATTATTTTCCAGGGTATCAGGTAATCCTCTCCAGTCTTAAAATCAGTGCATTTATTTTTGCACCTCCAAGCACTTCTCAGCTTTTGACAAAGTATAGTAATAGTTACAATATTTGATCATTTTTTGAAAGAGCGTATTTGCTTTTAAGTAGCATCAACTGGATCAATGGTTAGGAGAAATTTTTCCTATCTCTACATTCTATTAGATGACATCAGTTAGAGCTTGAATGTCATGGAATATTCAGCTAAGGGGTCTAATTAAAATCTTGTATAAATATTTGTGCAATGTAATGCAGTGGCATGTGTCAGTATTCTAACAATAACAGTAAACCAAGCACATAGGATTTTTTTGAGAATAACATTCTTTCAGAATACTTACATCAGATGAATCCACCCTTACCTTCCATGGATCAGTTCTGGGTATACTGGGACTTCTTCCTTTAAGATGCATCTATCCCTCCTCTCCAATCCCCAAATGGGGATTGTTTCCCTGTGCATTTCTGTTCCACTCTGTGAAAAACACACAGTTACATTCCCAAAACAATCACAGGGAGAAGCAGTCACAGGGAGGCAGGTGATATTCAGGGCTCAAGTTTCTGTTCCCTCTTTGAAAAAAACCAGATAGAAATATGATGGATCATGCATTAGTAAATTGAACACAACTGCTGCATTTTTAGTTTAGAACTTCCTGTCCTTTTGAGCTGAACAACCCCAGATCTGCCAACTCTTCTTTTATGCTAGAGGAGAGAATTTTGCTGGAGAAAAGAAATTCTATGACTTACTATGATTTAAGAATAGAAAGAAAATTAGTTAAGAATTGTAGATAAGGAAATATTTGTTGCAAGACATGCTGCAAAAGTAATTAGAATAAAATATGAAAGTTAGGGAAAGGATAAAATTTGTCTAAATTATTCTGCAAGGTATCTTTGATCAGACTGAATTCCTTGGTGGTGGAGTCTCTTGCTGTGGTTCATAGAGTGCCTGTATTAGTGAGACCTCTTAGCTGATGCTTCCAGCCACTTGTAGTAAAAATAATAATGAGAATGAAGATAATAACATCCTGTTTGCTCTCATCCATAGTTACTAATAGAGTGAATAAGCTGTTTAGTCAGTGTATCTGATTTTTATATTTACATAGTTGTCAATGCTCTTTTACAGATGACTTTCTCAATGAGACTTACTAATCTTAACTAATCTCTTTCTAGCTTTTCTAGCAAGCAAAGACAACTTTTTTTTCTAGCTCCTCATTTCCTGTATTTCCTGTACGTTTATATTTCTTAATTAAAAAGTTGTTTTCTTCATCATGTTGGTGACCACAAAAAGATCAAATCAGTTCCTTGCCTCTCATTGAATGAGAGTCTACACTCGGCTTCTAAATTTCATTCTGAGACAATATATAATTTTCAGCTTATGAGACTGGTAGAGATATTTCATTTTTTTCACGCTCTGCTTAGGCCTTTATCATGAAATACTCTCCAGTCTTATCTGTGGTATGGGCTGAGAAAACGGGGTGCAGCTAATGCTTTTTTTCTGATGCTTACTGATGGTATTCTGACTGGGAGAAATATCTCTGAGGAAGTTCTTCACTGCTGAGTTTCACACAAACAGGAGATGCTTGGGTTTATTCACTTGAGTTAACCTAGTGCAGGTGTGAATAAGAAGTTGCATCTGCACCACCACGTCCTTGTTAGCTCTCATTGTATTGTTAAGGCATGGGAAACAACTCAGTGTTCTTTATGCTACGGTGAGCTTAGTTGTTCGCAGTGAACTGTAGGAGAGCTTTTATGTACTTCTGAGCATACACAAGACTGTTCCTTGATCGATGCTGTCAGATTGGTTGCAAGGGCCAAGAGATTTGCCTGGCTCTTTTGCAGGAAGTGAACTACTCATTTTCTGAAGGATGTTTACTTACTTTATCTCAGCTCCATCCTTAATGTGTCTTGTATTTTTACGGCAACCTTTTCTGGAGTAAAAATATTTCTCATGTTTTAGTCCATCACTATATATATATATATATATATATATGGAGTTTTCATACACAGTTATTCTACCACTGCTACTGTGCCTTTTTTCAGTTGTTCAGATTCCTTGCAGATGGGTGATGCTCTCTGGCATCTTGCCAGTTATAGCTGTGGCATACCAAAGCAGTCTAGCGTTTCTTCTAAGGCTGACATGGCACCCATCACTCAGCACCTTTATATAGTCGTATTTTGATAAAACAGCTTTATTTTCCAACATAAGGTTTAAAGGTGATGGCACTTATCTAGATGGTGGCATGTGTTCATCCCCTTGGAGGTGGCTATCTGAAGGATCTCCTGTCAGTCAGTGACCAAAGAGAAGAAATATGTCAGCACCTCTTACTTTGGGGTCATATTTGTTTGCATTCCTGCATTCCTTAGAGCATTTGGAGTGTTTCAAAGCCATGAGAATAATCATGCAGTTCCTCAGTGAGGTAGACAGCCATTACCCACGTGTTGTGGGTTAACATTTAAATCTGTGAGATGAATGGGTCATGCTTGGCCACCATGACTGCTAATCATCTCTGAAAATCAAATCCAAATTTTTTTTCTGTCAGTGACCAACATCATGACTCTTGTGTCCCAATCTAGTGTTGCATCCTCAGGCTGAACATTAGCCTGTGAAGGTGAGTGATTTCTGGGAGGGATGTTAAGGAACAGAGACACACACTTTGTGTGAGGAAGACCCAGAGGGAGAGAGTTGCTTGCTACTTATACACCCCCAAATATATTTTTGCTCCTTTCTCCTCTTTCTTTCACTTACTACCTCTCTGAAATTGCTAAGATACTAGCTAAAAATAGCTAACACAATCTAGAAGAATTTTGTGTACTAAAAAATAAACCTCAAATACCAGAGAGCAGGCTGGTCTTACAGCTGAGTCTTTCAAGCAGGTCATGCAACCTACAAGGATCCCTTTTCAGGACTGGATTTTTTGCAGTTAAAACTTCTCTGTTAGGAAAAGTTTGCCTGCTTAATAAAGTGAAGGGTTTTTGGTTTTGTTTTTGGGGGTTTTTTGCCTTTTTTTTGTTTGTTTTGGTGGGTTTTTTGGTTGTTTGTTTTGGTTTTTTTTTAATTTAAGACCAGAAAGAAAAAATGTTGTAAGTGTGAAAAACAGATTTAAAGATGTGAAATACGTATTTTTATTACTGTGTTACAGCTGCCTGTGCAGGAGGAAAAAAACCCCAAGAAACAGAATGGAAGTATTTTTTATTCTTAATGATAAAAGTAATCACCTTCAAACAAAATTAATAGAGAGTACAACATGTTCTTAGAGAAAGATCTGAAGCCACATTTTTATTTACAAACTTTGTTCCTTTTCCTTCAACTTTGTTGATTTCTTCAAGTAGCATATTTTCCCTTAAATGCTTTGCAGTGTATTTGCAGAAGTTGTTAGTCAGGTAATACAGTATAATTGTTTAATACCTTTAATATCATACTAAAATTATAATACTCAAGTATTATATATTTCAAATGGTGAGAAAACTGTGCAACTGTGCTGAGCTTAGGAAAACAGGATTCTTATAAACAAATTATTAGAGGAATTAAATTCCATATCTGAATAATTTTGTTCTGAAGTACAGCTTTACTTCAAAAGTATGACAGGGATGACATTTTCCTGACTAGAGAAGGAAAAAAATGCATGTTCTAAAACTGTTTCCCCCATCTTTTCTTATGCAGAGGTTTTATCTGCTGTTTAATGGGTAAACTTACTGTGAAGTATAGTTGCTTGTTTAACTTTACCCCTATTCAAGTCTTTGATTTTGGCAGGTTAGTTAATTCAAATAAAATTTGTGAAGTTAAGCACTTTCAAGAAAAGGCATAGGAGAACCTAATTTAACCTAGAGTGTCTCTTTTATTCTTCTGTTATTCATTTGAAGTGCCCTATCAGCTTGAACTGGCCAACTTCAGTCATTTTTACCCTTTTATTTTTTTCTCTAATGTAAACTGAAATTCCCTGCTGTTCGTGGTATTTTAGTGTTTAGCATCATTTAATGAGCAGGTATCATTAAACTTAAAAGGTCCTTTTCTGTATATATCTGATTAGTTAGTGAAAGAACCAAAGAATTCCTCTAATTTATCTTTGCTTCCTTGTTATATTTTGATGTTGGCCCATTTTACGTTTCAGTGCCTTTTTATGAAATATGAAATTGTAATTTTGGTGTGAAAGTAGGACAGAAAGTGGAAAAAATCTTTGGCACTGCTAAGATGTTTAAAGTAGTATGTCTTGTTTACCAATTAACTAAGAGAATGTGGTTTATTTTAAACTTCTACTCATATAAATATGTGTGTTTCTGCACATAGAAATATATATAAAATAGATAAATATTCTAATGTAAGTATTCATTATCTGTACTTCGTCAATATACTTATTAACACCTGTCAGTAAACTTTACACCTGGGAACACATAAATTCGGCACAAAATTCTTCCTTCCTTTTACATCCAAAAATCCTATTGAAGTTATTATTGAATTTTAATTTTTTGCGAATGCAAGATCAAGCTCCAATTAGTTGATGATACAAACTCGTTGAAATGGAAAAACTGAAAATGATCAGTTATGAAGACTGTACATGTTTGTATATTTAGGCTTGGCCATTTTCAAAAAAAGCAGTAAGAAAAGGGATTTTGGTTTATAAAATTCATTTTTCCAGTATTTTACACTTGAAATCCTTCTTGAGAAGAAAGTCCAATTTAAGATTAGACTGTCATAACTGAAGGCTCATGTACTCTTCATTTGAACAAGGGTTTACTGGACCAGGACCATTGTTTATTCTATTAGTTTGTTCTCTTAAGATCTTAAAAGTCTAAATGATTTAATCAATACTGAAATGAATCATTTCCATTACTGAGATATTTGCCTAAGGTATTTCGTCATTTCATATAGATATTGCCATGTTTTAAACAGTGACAGCTATGGTAATTGATTAATGCAATCCAATATACCATTCCAGTTTCCATTTCCCATTTTTGATGTGCTAAAAAATAGTCCAGCATTTTGATTTTCTTCTTATTTTCTTTTATGAAATAAAATCTGGGAGATAGAAACACTGCGTGAAGAAAAAATAATGAGGGTTGAATGGAAGTAAAGGTCAGATATTATGTAGAAAGTTGCAGATGGCACTGTATGTCATTAACATTGCTAACGTCTAAAAAGATGTAACAGTGCTGCCTACTGGTAAGAGGTAGTAGTATTAAAGCATTAAAGTCAATGTAGGGAAATTGTGTGTGTGTGCCATTCCCTTTATTGTAACAACAGTGCTGTCTAGTTTTTTAAGCCCTGGTAAGTATTGACAAGATCCATGGTTTTACATCAGGATTAATAACACATTCTTATATGCGTCACTTGAATGGAAACTTGATGAGCAAAATAAGAAGCCTAATTATTTTTCATCTATACTTGTAAAATTCTGCCCTAACATAATTGTCTGCATTCCGAATTTTTTGTAGTAAAATTAATTATATTATCTATAAATTCTTCTTGTTAATAATGGTGAACTGCTTAGAAATAAGATGCCAAATGAAAAAAGTCTTTTGTGTTACTTGTAAAGACTTGCCTTGTAAAATGCAAAAAAGGCTACCTTTTTAATAGTAGTAAATAAGAATACATAGCAAATGCAGATCTTCTTATCCAAGAAAATAAAATCACTTTTTAAAAACTCAGTGGTTTTATTTACAAAGATGGAAAAACTGAGACAATGGATCATGGAGATTAAAATTTTAAACTTTGTTGTCTGAAGTTAAACTCTTGAATTTGTATTTATGTGTTATTTTCAAAAGTAAGGAACTGTTTCACCACTTTGAGAATTAGAACCTTTTGTTGAGGTATCTAGGGGAATTGTGAACTTGCCACTAGGTGTGTGGTTTCAAAGCAGGGGTTGACATCCACACTATAGTAAAATTGGGGTATAATACTGGTGGAAAAACTCAGTTCTTCAATATCCATGTCCTGAGATGTTATTAATGACAAATGCAGGCCAATTACTTGCTTACATTGATGTAAGAAGCACTTATTTTTTCCCTCCGAAAAAAGCCCCACAATTATTTCAGCGTTAAGAAATGGATGCTTTTTTTGAACAGTGTTCCTGTTTGAACACTCACAAAAGCAAAAGACAGGGGCCAAAGAAACAGTCTGGTATCCTTATGGTAAACTGCTTTACTCCAGCAGTGAGGAGCTGGAAATACTGAGTTCTCATATCATATGTAGTCATTCATATGCATGGCTCCTTCTTGCCTGATGTAGGGCCTCTTTCTTGTGTTGAAATACCTTCCCTGGGAGTCTCGGACTGTAAGCCTGGGCTGCCTGCAGGAGCTCAGTGTCAGTTATGGAGATGATTCAGGGACGTAATGATACTTGTGGCTAATTATCTCATGCCACCTTGTCCTTGATTATCTTCAGAAAAAGGAAGAGATGCTACAAGCAACTAATTCTGATATCATCTACCAGGCTTCCACTTGAGGCATCTGTTGAGATAATAGAACTAGTTCCAGGAAAGATGCTCCTTCTACTCTTAAAATAAATTCTTTGGTTCTTGCTAATTAATAATGACAGTTTATTTAAAACATGTAAATCAAAGATGTGTATGGCTGATAGTGATGCACGACTTTCTATAAAGCAGCACAAATGTAGATATTTTGTAACTTCATAATTCTTAGTGAAATGTGAACACAATTTTTAGAACAGGATGCCTGATCAACTATTAGTAACCTTTAAGAGGCAATTTTTACAAAAAAAGGGTCATTACATGCCATGCAGAGTACCAGTTCTGGTTTACTTGGACATGTTTCATGCATCTCATGCCTGACTAGCAAAGATACTGCTGTATGCCCTATGATACATATTATATTATATATATATAATATCACTCAGAGGCAATACTTTTCTTAAAACAATAATGTCACACATACAAAGAAAATTGAGTTTAACAGCACTCTCATCTCAAGCTTTTGACTTCCACTGAGAGCGAAAGAGACATGCCTTTTTCACTCCAACCACTTCTCTACCTTTCTCCTCTCAGTGAGATTCCAGCCCTAATGGATAATATTTGTTAAATGCAGTCAATGAAACTTTAGGATCACATTTATGTTTGATTAGCTTTGGTATTTCATTTCTTATAATTTCATCTGACTGCCAAATCTAAGCAATTGAGCCCCATGACAAAAAGAATTCAGTACATCATAACATATTGACTGAGAAAGCATTAATAAATACTGCATAACATTATTATCCTTGTATTCTAAGCAGGCATGATATGAAAACTGCATTTGCATTATTGTAGTCATTTTTGCATTGTTCTTGCAGAATGAATACAGCAAGAAAAATGTCATTGTAGATTATGTAATAAAATGCCTGAAACTGTAATGCAGCTGTGTAAAAATGCAGTTTACTCTGCTCTGTAGTATAATGCACAACAAGTAGATAAATTACTGTTAAAATAGATTTAAAATCCATTCCAATATATGCTTATCCCACAGAGGGGTATCCTCTTCCTTCATGCCTTAAAACCCCAAAGTGGAAGGTCCAAAAAGCTGTCAGTCTCATTTGTTTTCCATCGTGAGTATTGAGATAAAGTAAGTTTGACTCAAAAAAACTTTAAAACTTCTTGTTCACATAAACTACATTCAGGGAGGTTCAAGAAAGAGGTTTCTACCTGCTCTTCTTATGGAAGAAGCTGAGATATCCAAAATCAGAAGAGGGTAGAGAACTGCAAACTACTTTTTGAACTTCTTATCTCAGTGCTATTTTCTTAAATGATCATCTCTTTCACTTGGGTACTTAATTGGCTGTGGTTTTGTGGGTGTGAATATTTTTTGCATCTTCCAATGCAAGGGTAAGCCCATGATCTACCAACTAGATAAACATCAATTTGCGTGAAGGTTTGTGGCCACAGCAGGATAACTGATCAGGCAGGTACACTGAAGGATCAAACGATGGTCAAGTAGATGAAGCTAATCAAAAAGGCCTAATGGGAAATCACTTGCAGATAAGAAAGAGCACCCTTTTGAGGAGGTAGAGAGGCCTCAGGATGGTTTAGGATGCAAGAATTACTCAAGAACATTGGAAAGCATTAAGGAACGAAATGTGTGCAAGTGTTTTTTATTTTGCTGGCAGCTATGTTTTCTAGTGGTAGGTGGGGTTTTTGAGTGAAGTAACAAAGGCTCATCAGTAGGATGAGGCTTGGTTTCACAAGGATGCCACTGCAACTGATTTTTATGCTATGTCTGGACTATTAATAAGATGTATCCAGGATCATTGCCATGTGCAGAGTCCCACTGCATAGAACAGCTGATGTCTATGGTGTAAATTACCTGAGTTTTCAAAGCAATTTGTGGCCACCTGCTTATTTGGAATGGTTCCTGCAATGTTCTCACTTCTGAACTGTGCCTGCAAATTGTCTTGGAGAGTGCTAGCTGCCATGAGTGAAAAATATTTCAAGAGCAATTTTAACAATTTAAAATGTAGGTGTTCATATTCTAGTGCTCGGAAGCGTTGCTGGGAAGTATTTGATTTACTAGTACAGATCAAACTGCCAAGTCTCTGGAAGTGGCAGCAAATGGTGACTTTGGGATTATGAATGGATCCTTACTAACCCCAGAGGAGTTGAGAAATTAGGTAGAGCTAAGCATGATGAGCATTCAGACGAGGGACATCACCCTAGGCTTTTAGCTGTTACTACACTTCATCAAACTTCAAAAAGAAAGAATTCCTGTTGTCAAATTCCTGTTTCACTTGTGAGGCATCTGAGGTGTTGAGAACTGTGCAGTGCATCTTTTTTAATCTCTCCTGGAGATGTTCCATTTTTCATGAGTAATTAAGAGCAGGAACTCCAAGACAAATGGGGTGTATTTGTAATGAAAATTCTTAGATGTTACTGGGGGATAGGTGGGGTGTTTCTTATGATCTCCTATTAAAAGAAAAAAAAACAACAACCCAAACACAAACATTATTTTAAAAACCCCCTTGTTTTGAACCCACAGCAAAGCAATAATTTCTTAATATTGCAAAATGTTTGAAGAATTCAAAAGAACTCCTTTTCTATCTATAATGTGCAATATATCTTTATGAATTGATAAGAAAGAGAAGAATCACTGCAACATTTTCACCTACATGTTGTAAGTTTTAAATAAGTAGTATTTGATGTATCAGTTAAGGGTAAGGATATATGTCAAATGTCCTCATTGTGAGAAACTTGAGTGGACTATTTGCAGTGTGGCTGGTGGGAATAGTTGGAAGGTTTTAGATGCAGGCATGCTTTGAATCCTCTGCTGAATCAGATCATGCCAGGGTAGTAGATATTATATGAGCCACCAGGAGCTATGTAGTTACTTAGATATTCTGTAACACTTTTTTTTGCCATGTCAATCATGGCATTTTGCAGGACTGCACATCACTTGTTCTAGGGCTTGGAGCTTTTTCACCACTTCTCCCTCTTTTTGCTGCACTTTTGAAGAAGAGTACCCATGCAACTGTGCTTCATGCTCAATGCACTGTTCTCCTTAGCTTCGAGGCATAATCCCTGTGAGCTTTGCAGCTCTGAAGGGTCCTGTGTGCAATTTGTGAATCACTAAATGCCTCCAGTGTGCGGAGCTATCACAGTGGTGCCTCTCGGCACATGCAGTAGCAGAACTTCTGGCACTTAGGTGATGTCTTTTCATCCACGGAGGCAAAGCTTTGGATTGCTTTCAGAGACTTAGAGGTTTCAGTGCCACCTGGTATTTTAGGCACTTAATTGCTGGTTTGCAACTTGTCTGTGGGAACTGAGACTGTCTTTCAAAGATGCTTTCAATGTGTTTGTGTTGTACAATAGAAACTGCTGTAGTACATACTCATTCTACCTGAGCTAGTAGTGATCCACATGAGTACTTCTGCATAGCACAGCTGCATGTCCGTGCAGAGACGCTCATTTTGGTATTAACGCTGAAAAGCCCTGCTGAGTTTCTGAGCTCCATTCTGCAGCCTGCTTGAATGCTGATGGTTTGTGTTATATTTAACTGCAGAGTGTAGTCAAGCCTTTAGACTTCCAAGTGTGACACTATAGATTCTAAGGAGCTTCAGTGTTCAAAAAATTTGTCATGTCTTCTGTCAAATACATAAAATTATTTTCTTGATAGAATTACTGATTTGTTGAGAAAAATGAGAAAAAAATAATCCAGACATTTGTTATAACTTTTGGCAAAGTATTTAATGAATGCTAACCCCAAATAAATTAGAATCCAAAGCTGGTTGGAAGGACTGTAAATAATAATATGGTATGATAAGAACTGGTGAATCCTGTATCCTTCTGACATCTCTGCTCTTATTTAATTAATTATCCAGAGTACTCCTAAACAACATGTTAATGCAGTCCAAGGAAGATACTAATTGGTTAGAGGTGTCAACACTAACAGCACTAAAAGAGTAAGAAACCCTTTCAGCACATGATAACTATCTGTACAGGGATGAGAAAATCGAGATTCTGTCATCATTAAATTAATCTTAGAAAATGTATATATAATCTCATTTGCCATATATTTTATTTTATATTTTAACCATATATAAAGGTATCTGAGTACCTATACAGATCACAATACAGAGACCAGTCACACAACCAAAAAATTAGACTATTTTTTCCTCAAAGTAAGTTAATACACTCGAGAGAGGGTAAATTGAAATGCAGGAACCCAGACAAAAGAGACATTGGGGTGAGGAAATGACAGTGAGGCACACTGCACTAGGTCTTAGGCCACCTTGTTTTTATTCCTGTCTCTGCTGCTGGCTTGCTACATGACCTTGATCCAATCAGTTCCTTATTTTATGCCTCAGTTTTTTCATCTGTTAAAAAATGGGGATAATGATACTGACTTGCTGATGAAAAATGCTTTTTAAAATGTGGGTGCCATTATAAGCAGGGTATCAGATCACCAGGTCGGTAGTTAATGGTTCATGAATTTGTAACTATAATGTAAAACTATGTAATTTGTAACTATGATTTACTACCGGTAAATTATTCCATTTAAATCTGAGCCTTGGTTAACCAAAACAAACATGAAGGGCTTCAGTTTCAAAAGAATTTTTTTTGGGGGGGGTTCAAATGACTTAACGTATATGTATAGTATGAATATTAGGTTTTGAGATGGGGTAGATGTTTTTTAAACCGTCTAAAGCTGTTTGGAGCAGATGCTCCAAAGCGTTGTGATAGATACAGTGTAAGAATGAGAATGAGTTACCAGAACAGTGTTATCTAAGTTAATATAAAGCTACCCAAATTAGCTGTGAATGATGTGATTTGCACGTCCTATTGCAGCCCTGTGCAGACTACCCAATGCAGTTTTAGCATAGACTACAGCACAAAGTTTGCTAATATGAAGAACATGACTGCTGTGTGGAAGTTGGAGCAGTGATCTGAGCGCAGGCAGGAAGCCTGGTGTGTCCTTAACTCAGCAGAGCTGCTGTGTTTGTGAAGGAGTGTGAGAGCTGGTCTGTGCATGCACAGGGAACTTCTGCAAGCACTACTACCCATCCTTTGGCCGTTGCATGCGACAGCCAGAGATGGCTTGGGTGATGTCTACAGTTCTTCAGGATATCCACTAGCAATCCTGGCTATCAGATCATTGGCTTCTGCTGGAATTGAGATAGAAAGGGCCCTCTGGAAATGATGGATCACCGTGTCCCGCTCAAAGCACAGTTCACTGAGAACAGGATGATCAGGGTGCTTCCTACTTGATTTTAATTCTGAGCGTGGAGATCTATTGCAATGTCACTTAACTGAGAATGTCCTTTTCCTCTCATCTAATCAGATATTGTTGTGTTTCAACCTGTGTCCATTGCCTTTTCTTGTCACTGTGCACCTCTGGTTCTACCCTTCCATACCTTACCTTTGAGGGTCCTTGAAGACAGTAAAGGCATCCTTACATAGCCTTCTCTTCTGAAGGCTGAACAAACCTACTCATCTCAAACTCTGCCCGTTCATTGTGCCCCTTCTCCCCTAGCACCATGATGGTATTCTGGTGGACTCCTCAGAGTCTATTGGTGTCTTGTGCAGAAAGAAGCCTGTAGCACAGTCATGTTCAACTGTGTGTCATGACTCCACAGACCTTACTCTGAAAAAATGTTCTGTATCCTGGTGGCTCCTCACATCCAGTAGGGGGTTCTTACTGCCCAGTTGCAGTACTTTGCACTTGTTTTCGGTGAGATTTCACATGAAGTTCATCATCACCTCATTCCTCTGACCTATTGAGCTACCTCTGAATAGCATCCCCATAGTGTTTCCACATCCCTGCCACACCCCCCAGTCTGGGACCATCCATACATCTACTTGAGTGCACTCCATTCTATTGTCCAGGTTGTTGACCAAGATTCTGAAAAGTGTTGGTCCCAGTACTGATCACTAGGAAGCATCACTAGTATCTGGCTGCAGTTGGTTTTCATATAGCTCATCTCAACAAACAGAAAAAAGCTGTGTTGCAACAAGCAGGTCTCAGCTGCCTGTGGGCTGATGAGCAGAACAGAGCTTCCATAGTGAATCTGCAGTACTGTTTCTGGCCCCAGAGAAAGCTCTTCTACATATCAGAGATTATAGATCTCTCCACAGTGTGATACAGTCTTACCTCTAAGATGCTGCAGTACAAAAATAGGGCAATTATCTAAAAATGTTAGCATGCATAGACCTCAAAGATATAAGAACAGGAAAAGAGTGTAATATGACGTGTAAACAGAGGAAATTGCAGAAAAATTTGCCTGAATGTCAATTAGAAATGATTACTGAGAAGCATGTGATTATACAACGATGTCTTCTGCAAGAACTGTCTGAGTGTTGTATAGTCAAAATCTTTTTTTTTTCTCACATTTGCTGAGGAAGAGATGAGATGAAATCTTTCTATATCATTGTGTTTTCTAATAATTTTGTATGTTTGGTACTTCTGATGTCTATGGCTGTTAAATAAGTTCTTTGCTGCATTGTTACATTCTGGTTTTGTGGGCTTCATACCGACGTCTCAGCCAGAATAGACTGGGGCTGAAATACAGTGAAAGGTGGGATCAGAGGTGAGCTGCTAAACACAGACATGGGTTTCAATTATCATTATTATATATCTTTGTTTATGAAATATATTTTCTGGCATTTATATTCTTATAATCTGAATAGCTTTTTTCAAGATTATATGTAATTTCTAAATCCTAATTTTTTTCTCCCTAATGTGAAAAGGGAAAAGAAAAATGCTATTAGTCTAAAAAAAAAGGTTTCTTTTTAATGACTGGACTTGAAACGTAAAGGAAATCCACATTTCTGCCCTAATCCTGTAAGAAATCCCATTAAGTAGTGGCTCTAGTGAAACTTGTAGGTGATTTAGCTCCTGAGTGTGCTGATCTGATGCTACTTGGGACAGAAATCTCTGTTTGTATGTTTAATACTGCATGCACTCCAGATACTCTATACCACTACATCAGTGTAAGTCTGGTGCAGTAGCATAATCTGCTTTAATAGTTAAAGTAAAAAGTTAACCTTTTACATATATTTGCCTTCTATTCTGTCTCGATGACACTCTTTTCTCCTAATTCTTTCCCTATATACTAGCTCTTGTAGTTAGTTATCATTATTTATTTAAGTTGCCTTCAAATTAACACAAAATTAGCTAAACCCACTTTGAAACAGTGTCTGGCACTCTCTTTCACTGCAGTGGAGTGCACCTGTTTACACTAGGCCACAATTTTCTCCAAATGTCTGATTTAAAGAAAAACATAAATGATAATTTCAACTACTCTCATGCCAAATCCTGTCAAAACATTTTTGCTTCTGCACATCATCATTATTCGTTTATGACTGCATGGCCGTGGGAAAAGCTTTTCTTAGTTAATTGCAGACATAGAGCCTGCAGAGGGAGCTCAAACCCTTGTTTATGTGGGCCTCACTAAGATAGCAATTTTTTTCTACAGCCAGTGGAGAAACTTGTTGTTTAAATATATCAGAAATTTCTCCTTCAATGTGTAAGGCTTTTGTATGTGGAACCTAGCTATTTTGGAGATACACATGAGAGTAAAAGCCTTTCCGAAGTGACTGGAAAGATTGCAGATTTCTGGGACTTGGTAGGTGGCACTGTTTGAAATATCCAGAGCTCTAGCGGCCAGACCTCCAAGACTTTCTTTTAAGTCCTCATTCTGGATGGAAAATAGCTTCAGTAGGTCACTGTTCTGTCAGGTCAGAGCCAAAATAGTGCAGAAGACCAGATCGAACTCTGTGAGTTGGAGCTCAGAACAGGAATTTGGAGCTGAAATAAATGAGGCCAGGAATAGATAAGCTGAGGAGGCTGTTGCAGAAGTTCTTTAAAGAAGGACAGAGAATGCCTTATTCTGGGTGGGAGCAGATGACAAAACTTGTGGATGAAGTAGATTTTAAAGAAAAAGTTGATTTACTTTGCTGATTATGATACATTTCACTGTGAATGTCAGGAGAGGAGAAAGGCACATAAATACCATTAGAGCAAACCAGTAACATTGCAATCCACTGTTTGAAAAAGTAAAAAGGAAAAAACTCGACATACAGCAAACAGATGAATCAAAGTGATGGTGATGTTGGGAAGGATGATACTGTGCTCCTTAATCTTCCCCTTGGCAGGTGCAGGCAAGGGCTGGGATTGGCCAACACCATGTCCCTGTGCTGCCCCAGGGGGTCTCCAGTTGCAGAAGGCCCCTGCCCTGCAGTTGTGAAATATATTGAACCTTCAATCCCTTTTCTTGGAGATTAAATGAGGAAGGACTACATTGTTTTCTATCCTGTCATACATTTTGGTTTTGGAAGAGACAGGAGTGTCTGTGTAGCCAGAGTCTGGGAACCTGCCAAACTTGGCTGCTGTGAAGGCAAGAAGTGTCTGCAATTTTGTTCTATTTTGAGAATCCTTTAATATAATTAAGGATGGATGAAATCATTTTAGTGGCACCACTGGGGTTTTTTTGTAAAAATAGGTTTTCCCTACGATTGCTTGTTGTGCCACTGGCAGTGGGCTCTGGGACATGATCAGAACAGCCTGAACGAAAGATTGGTGTTGGTCGCTGGCTGCTAATTGCAAAGGTCTTTTAGCAACAAAGGAGAACTGTTATTTTTTCTTTTGGTTTTTATGGTGAAATTGTAAATATTACTACTACCAGAATCAATGAGGCAGATGGTGTATCAGTTCATACTGAAATACTAAACTATGTTTTCAGGGGAAGGGTTTCACCAATCACTCCACTTCTTTCATATCTTGTGTATACGTGTCCTGGTTGTGGCCAGGACAGAGTTAATTATTTTCAGTAGCTGGGACTGGGTGGGGCCAAGGCAAGGAGATTATTCTGTACCACCTCACATCATTGCTGGGGGTGGGGAAAAGGAACTCTCTTCTGGGTCCAGTAAAGATGGCAGATAGAGTGGTCCAGTATTGTTTATTGTCGGGGGTTTCCCATGTAAATACTTTATTTTCTTACACCTTCTGTTATTAATTTGTTGGTGTTACTGTTAGTTTTCTTATCTCATTGTTGTTTCCAGTAAATTGTTCTTATCTCAATCCATGCTCTTTGACTTTTTTGCCTCCAATTGGAAGACGAGGCAGGGAAATGGCTCATGGTTTTAGAGGGAGTACTAAATGGAGAATACCATTCCTAAACCAGAACAATACAATAGAGGCTTTTTGAATTCTGCCTTCATGATGGTATAGATGGTCTGTCTTTCTCTAAAATATAGATGATATCTTTTGATATGAGGGGTTTTTTGTGTTGGGTTTTTTGGTTTTGTTTTGTTAGTTGTTTTTTTTCCCACGTACTATTCATGTCATCTTTAATTTCTTGAAACAAATCTTGAAAATCTCAAGTGCTGTTTTACTTGGAGAAAAAGGGTTGGTATGCTAACAGGTTTTTTGTGAATGAAAAATTTTTGATAAATGGTTATTTACAAGAACAACCAGTCAGCTAATCAGTGGGTTGTAAATAGTGAATTGAAGCTTGTTTTTCTTCTTTATTGTATCTCTAGATCTACATTCATCATAAGTTACTCCTAGTGTACCCACACTGATCTCTAGTATTGGGAGGAAATCTAAAGCAGGGCTTTAGACACCTCTCTCCCTCCAACTTGTTCTAGTTTATTTTATTGCCAAAACCTCTCAGAGGTTTGCAAACACCCTAGATCAAGAACATATTTGTAGTTTATTGCAAACAGAGGCTTTAAGGAATATATGTGCCCAGTTCACTGTTTCTAATCTAGTATCCTTGGTCACATGCTGTAAAGTAAAAACTCTTATTAACCAGTTGGTGCCTGACCATCTGTGTGTTGTAGTTTAATGGCAACTTACTGTTTGCAGCAAAACATGATCCATCCCGGCTTCACATGAGTAGAGAGATTTATATCCACAAGAGTTAATTACAGAATGGACAAGCTATTAACCATTCTTACTGGCTCAGTTTTTCAAAATAATAATAAATTGATGTAGAATAAATATTGCGCTCCTAGTAAGTTGCTGAATTCTTCCCCAAAGAAATTTGTAACACTGTTAACCTTTTGAGGGAGAAAAAGATGTAAGTGTTGACATAATGTCAACAGTTAAGGACTTCGGGGTTTGAGTGGAATGAACCATAATCATCACTGGAAACCACAGATTTTTTTAAGCATACATGAAGCAAAATGTTTTGAGTAAAACTTTGTGTATGAACTGCACCTGTGACATGCATTGGCTGCCTGGCTTATTCTGTTTCCTGCTAGGATCCCGATCATCCTCACTGTACCTGTGCCAGTTTCCACCCAGGCTTTCTCCTGAAGCTTTCCCTCCCAGGAAGCAGTCTGACAGCAGATAGGATTTTTCACCCTTGGATTCACTCCAGCCAGACTGACTCCCCTTACCCAGGACAATTCTTCAAGACAAGTCTTGTGCCCTTGCTTGCCCTCACATGTCCCTGTGCCATGCTGAGGGACACACAATTCACACCATTGTCAAGACCCCATGCTACTCATCTCTGGCCCAATCCTCTCAATATTTAGCACACTTCAAACTGAAAAATGAATGAAAAATAATGATTGTACTTTGTATCTCATGGTCATCTGGGGTGCAAATAAGTTGCAGCCTGAGTTGTATAAATTGTGAAGGTGGCGGCTCACCCGTTGAGAGGGTCCCAGCCCTGAGCAGTGCTTACGTGTGTTGGTCCTCACCAGTGCTGTTGGGTAGGGTTTGCTTCTCCAGTGTGTCTTCACAACCATTGTAGCCGTAGGTCCCAGGGTCACCATACATCTTCCCAAGTGTATTCCTAGACTGCCCCTAATAGGGCATCTAGTAGGATGGCAGCAGCAGTGAAACTGTCTTCACTATGGACTGAACTTTGGTTTCCTCCTTTCCTTTTCACTGCCAGTCTCTAATAAACCCTTGGAAAGTAAAAACCCACCTACAACAAGCTTTCAAGAGTTTGTGTGCTATTCACTTCATGTCTGCACATAGCAAACAATAGAAACTGTTGTTGGAAAACTGGGAAATTGGGAACTTGGAGGGCAAAAAGTCAATCCTTCCTCTTCCTTGTGCGTGCTTATAATTGCTACCAATGTTAATCACTGTTAATTGAGCAAGTTGGGGGAAAAAAAGCTTGCTAAGCAAGCATAACTTTAAAGACTAGAAATTTGGAGGGCCCACTTTAAAGTCATTCATTACATCTTCTTTAATCATATCATCCTTGTTATGTTCTCATTATGAAAACACAATTTGAATAGAAACGGTACAATTCTGATATCTAACTGTTTAACCATAATATTGTAAATGTGTGGAGTTGCATTTTTATATCAGGAAATAAGTGACAAAATGTTCCTTGGGATTTATGGTTTTTTAGGATTGAATATGGTGTTGTGTATTCTGTGATCACATATAGAGTATAATGTAAATACATACAATTTAAATATGGTCATTATTATGTAAATACATGATTGTGTTTCCAGAGAATTGGAAATAGATGATCTTTAAGATCCCTTTCAACCCAAACCATTCTACAATTCTGTAATTCCAGTTCTTACTTACTCAAGTTGTCTGTCTGTTCTTTCATGCATGTAAACATTTTGCAAGGTTAAGCCTATGATTTCGAGTTACTGTTATTTAAATCAATACAGGCAGTCCCTAAATATTGGCCATGCGTCTTGAAATTTGTGTTACTTAATGCTGGTGTGTACTGTTCACATTTCTTCCTCTTAGTTCTTGCTAGTGCTGAGGACTGTTATTAAACTAGTTCTTCGGCTTATCAGTGCAAGGCTTGCTTATAGATCCTGCAGTACTAGAGATAGCATCCAACTGTTGCAAGAGCTGACAGTTGTCCAGAGGATTACAAGTGAGATCATATCGAGTTTGGGGGGATCCTGACCTGTTATATGTTCTTTTGCATAATTGTTGCTAGAGGCAAAGGGGCAGGGAGGGTGCAGAATTAGAGCAATGCATTTGATGGGAACTTGTCATCTGAAAAACAGTTTGCATTGCCTGTCATCTTTTGTTTGGTAGAAAACAGGCTGTGACATAATACCTGTCACTGCCAGCGGGTTTTTCCCTGCACCCAGGAGTGAAAAATCCCATGCAGTAGCAGTCAGAGGTCTAGGCTACCTGTGTGACTGCAGAGGACCTGGCAGTTCTAGTGGTCTGGATTTGCATGCAGGGGCCCACCTGCCCCAATTAAGGAGAGAAGGAGATACGGGGAGATTTAAAAGAATTTTTTAAAAAAAAAGAAAAGAAAAGAAAAAGAAAAATCTAACTACAGCCTTGATCCTGGGAGAGGAGATCAAGAAATGACTTCTAGGTTTGCTGTTGGGCCAGAAAGAATTCGGTGCAGAAGGGAGAATGGTAAAGGCAGACCATGCCAAGTGTTACCTGCAGGTTGTTAGTAGGGAGATGGGCCAAAAGCTTGTAACAATGAGAGGAAGTGTGGAATTGAAAATTTAGTTTCTGGTGAAAAGATGGGAAGTGAAAGAGAGAGAGAAAATACATAATTCCCTGATACTTGAAAACGTTATTTTTTAATTACAGAATAGTACCCAGTGTTGTGACATCTTTGGAAAATTCATGCCTTAGAATTAATTCTAATCTGCATAATAGAGTAGGTGTGTTGACTGTTTTATTTAAGAGTGTGGAGTGTGTTTTAGGAGATGATGATGGTGGTGATGTTGATGATAGGAATACTAAAGATTAAAAGGTTTTTGACAAATGCAGTTGTATTATAGCCATTGAGAAGCAAGTTCTCTCATGTCTCTTTTTTTTTCCTCTCTTGTGCTGCATATGGTCTTGAAATTGTTATTTGCTAGTTTATTTCTGACTTAGGCTTTGGTCAGTATTTTTTTATCTTTATGAATGCCTGATATAA